>QARZ01039807.1:0-31537 GCA_013407115.1 Glycine latifolia
TTTTTTTTCTAATAAACTCTTTCATAGTTAGTTCTTTGATTCTTTTTATGGACATGTATATTTTGAGTTATAAATACATGTAAAACTAAATTAAATTCTAAACATGTGAATGATGAGTACTGATTTAGTATATGTATTAAATTATTGTAATTGTATCATGTGTGTAACACCCCGTATGCATCCGATTGTTAACATTCAATTATGGTGGTTAAACACAGCAATTAATTTTAAAAAACATAATTAGGAAGTAGCTAATAAAGTGACATCATCATGCGTCCATAAATAATAATAACTGTGCATTATGTATGGTAATTGCTCATGAAATTACAACGATATTCATCGGGTTACGTTCTCCCCATAGGACTGGGTTTCAAAGCGCATGTACATATATGTACATAACAAAATAGTGAGCCAACACGTTAGCAAAATAAAACTAAGGTTCACACAGAACCCGTCCCGGCTCGGCCTCATGTTCGAAATCCCTCGGATTGCCCCACTACCCAGGCCTTCTATCTCGGGGTCCACCAGCCTCTCTCGGCTCATCACCTGCAAAACATATAATCTCCAACCAGGGTGAGATATAAATCTCAGTAAACTCTAGGTCCTTGGAGGCTTTTCCTTCCCGGGTTCGCCTTTCACGATGCATAGCACCAAACCCGGCATCACATAATCCAGTCATCCCAGCAGTCATAAATAAAACACATGTATATAACAACCCAAATATAGCGAGAGAAGATCATCCACTTAAGGGCACATTCTCTGTATATCGATGCCTGGGGAAGATCATCCACTTAAGGGCACATTCTCCCAGGACTTCTGTAGACACTGCCCGAGGAAGATCATCCACTAAAAGGCACATTCTCTCAGGAGTCTGCTCGGACATATATGGCTCTTCCAAGAGAGGATCATCCTTATAAGGGCACACTCTCTCAGGGTTTTCATATATACTAATTGACCACTTAGAGCTGTTGCACATGACTTTGGCTCCAAGGGAAGTCCATATTTAGTCCATTCTACTGGCCAGAGAAGCTCGTCAAACACACAACATATCATTATATACATGTTTTCAACCAAAACCAATAACACACAAGTTCAATACCACATGCATCATTACATATCAGGACCATCACTCCTCAAAGTGTGGTTGAACACGGTCAAGGGAAAAACTCCCAAGAATAAAGAGCTTACCTGCTCTGAGTGTTACCCTAGTTCTCCAGGTCTCGTGGTCACAACCACCTATAACCTCTGTATCACGTTCTGCAAAACCATGCAAAAACATAATCACGGTTATCAACCGTTGCATACAAAGGAGCACTATCCTTTTTCCCAGGACCCAATTCTAGTTTCCAATTCTAGCTCAAGAGGCTCTAAAAGAATTGGTAAAATGGGAGTGTCTTACCTCTACGACACTTGAGAAGGCTAGAGGACAGCTTCTCTAAGCTTGAATGTCCTTAAAATGCCTTCTTTCTTCAGAGTCGAAACTCTGTGAGAGTTCTTGGAGAAGATGATATCTCTATCAGAGGGTTTTTAGAAGAATCAGCGGTTGTAATCTAGCTAAGGGATGGTTCCTCTCAGCTTTCCAGTTGCATGCAAAAGGGTTCTGGGTAAGGGTGAGTGGTTATGAAGTTTCTCTCATTAGGAATGGAGAAGACGGAGAGAGGGAGAAGACGATAGTGTTTTCATCGAAACGGGAGAAATGGTCTATTTAAATGACCCTGGCACATGACACACGCGTCAATAGTGCCAGATGTCAAAATCTATCTAAGTCATCGCACCCACTCACTGTCGGGTTCAGATCTCCCACCAAAAGCCTACCCTGTACATCCCAGCATTCATAATCCGGAAAACCTCGTGTAGGCTCATGGCACCCATACGATCAAAGCCTTACCTGTTGTACCAGGCAAGTGCTGTCTGTTTTAATCGGTTACATAGTGCTGGGTCCGTCCTTGTCCGACCTTATTCGATCTCATTCGGGTTCCTAACTTGGCATTTCACAAGTCCAAGGTTCCGCCCTCTACCAACCTTATCCGACCTTGTTCGGGTTCCTACCTTGGCACTTCACAAGTCCAAAGTTCCACCCTATATCGACCTTATCCGGCCTCATCCCACCTCGTTCGGGTTCCTACCTTGGCACTTCACAAGTCCAAGGTTCCATCCTCTACCGACCTTATCTGACCTCGTTCGGGTTCCTACCTTGGCACTTCAACAGTCCAATGTTCCACCCTCTACCGACCTCATCCGACCTCGTTCGTGTTCTTACCTTGGCACTTCACAAGTCCAAGGTTCCACTCTCTACCGACCTCATCCGACCTCGTTCGGGTTCCTACCTTGGCACTTCACAAGTCCAAGGTTTCACCCTCTATCGACCTTATCCGACCTTATCTGACCTCGTTCGGGTTCCTACCTTAGCACTTCACAAGTCCAAGGTTCCACCCTCTACCGACCTTATCCGACCTCATTCGATCTCATTCGGCCTCGTTCGGGTTCCTACCTTGGCACTTCACAAGTCCAAGGTTCCACCTTCTACCGACCTCGTCCGACCTTATTCGCCCACGTCCGACCTTATCCAACCTCGTTCGGGTTCCTACCTCCACGTCAGAACTGTCCCATAAAGGTCCTATTTCTTCATCGAAGTGGCACCCCGGTTACATGAATCCGGATGCCTCATTAACACTGACTTAGGATACGCGAACCCGGATTCATTATAAACACAATTACCTCTTAATCTTAATATTATTGTATTAAAGTGCCAACGTGGACACCCAAAACCTTACAGTGTATGGTGATTGTATTATTGCAAAAAACTTACCACCATTTTTATAATCAAATTAATGGAGTTTTCATTAAATTTGAAATTTACCTGATTAGAGTTTGTGATATCGTAGCAATGAGGTAGGTCGTTACAAGGGACATATTGCATCCCAATGTCCAAACAAAAGGACCATGATTGTGTTGGAGAATGGAGAGGTGAATAGTGAGTCATCTGAAAGCTCTCATAGTTCCTCTAGTGAAGGGGAAGATGATGGTTTTCTTCAACCAGAAGAGGAAGATCTTTTGATGGTAAGAAGACTCATGGGAAGCTTGTGCAAAGATCAAGATGATATACAAAGAGAAAACATTTTTCATTCTAGATGCTTAGTGAATGGAAATGTTTGTTCTCTTATCATTGATGGAGGAAGTTGTACCAATGTTGCAAGCACTAGATTAGTGGAGATGCTTGGTTTAAAAACCACCCCTCATCCTAAGCCTTATAAATTACAATGGTTGAGTGATAATGGTGACTTGATTGTGGATAAGCAAGTGTTGCTTACATTCTCCATTGGAAAATATGTTGACGAAGTGCTTTGTGATATGGTTCCCATGGAAGCTGGCCATGTTTTGCTCGATAGACCGTGGCAATATGATCTAGATGTTATCCAAAATGGGGTCACTAATCGCTATTCTTTCCTTTATAAAGGTAAAATGGTAGTTCTCTCACCTTTATCTCCAAGTCAGGTCTGTGAGGATCAAATAAAAATGAGATTGAAAAGAGAAAAAGAAAATAAAATCAAAGAAGAAAATAGTCCTTTCAGAGAGAAAAGATGAAAAGAAAAAGATGGCAAAAAGAGTGAAAAGAAAGAACAAAAGAAAATAGATAAAAAGAGTGAAAAACAATTCGTTATAAAAGAGAGTTTATTCATTAAACCTAAGGAGGTAAAAAAGTGATGTTAGCTAGACAACAAATGTATTTACTTATTCCAAATTATATGTGCTTGTCTTCTAGTGCCCTTGAATTGCCTCAAGGTTTTGATACACTTTTAAAAGGGCTTGAAGATGTCTTTCCACAAGAAATACCCCATGGCTTGCCTCCTTTAAGAGGAATTGAGCATCAAATTGATCTTATTACGGGAGCTTCACTTCCTAATAGGGCTGCCTATAGGAGTAATCCGGAAGAGACCAAGGAGATTCAAAAGCAGGTTAAAGAATTGATACAAAAAGGATGGGTGAAGGAAAACATGAGCCCATGTGCAATGCCAGTCATCCTAGTCCCCAAGAAATATGGCAAATGGAGGATGTGCACGGATTGTAGACCCATCAACAAAATTACCGTGAGGTATAGACATCTTATCCATAGACTTGATGATATGTTGGATGAACTTCATGGTTCTTGTGTTTTCTCCAAAATAGATTTGAAAAGTGGTTACCATCAAATTAAAAGAGAGAATGTGATGAATGCAAAACCACTTCAAAACTAAGTTTGGACTTTATGAGTGGTTGGTCATGCCTTTTGGCTTAACCAATGCACCAAGCACTTTCGTGCGACTCATAACCATGTTTTGAGGCACTTTTTGGCAAATTTGTGGTTGTTTACTTTGATGATATCTTGATTTATTGTTAAACAGTGGATGACTACTTACACCATGTTAGGAGTGTCTTGGAAGTGCTTAAGCATGAAAACTTGTTTGCTAATAGGGATAAATGCACATTTTGGACTAATCAAGTAGTGTTTCTAGGTTTTGTTGTGAGTGCTAAAGGAGTCCAAGTGGATGATGAGAAAATTAAGGCTATTTGAGATTGGTAGACACCTAAAAATGCAAGTGATGTGAGGAGTTTTCATGGGTTGGCTAGTTTCTATATAAGATTTGTTAAGGGATTTAGCACTATAGCATCTCCATTGAATGAAATTGTTAAGAAAAATGTGGAATTTAAGTGGGAGAGTAAACAAGAGAATGTCTTCAATGAATTGAAGGAAAAGTTGACAAATGCACCTATTCTTGCCATACCAAAATTTTTAAAATCTTTTGAAATTGAATATGATGCATCCAATGTTGGCATAGGTGCTGTATTGTTACAAGAAGGTCACCTAATTTCTTATTTTAATGAGAAACTTAAGGGTGTTATCTTGAGTTATTCCACCTATGACAAGGAACTCTATGCACTTATTAGAGCTTTGCAAACTTGGCAACACTATCTCCTTCCTAAGGAGTTTGTGATTCATAGTGATCATGAGTCACTCAAACATTTGAAAAACCAAGGAAAGCTTAATAAGAGGCATGCCAAAAGGGTAGAGTTCTTGGAGCAATTTACAACACAAGAAAGGCAAGGCTAATGTTGTAGCCGATGCACTTTCAAGGAGATATGCTTTAATCTCCATGCTTGAAACCAAGATGTTTGGATTTGATCACATAAAGGAGATATACTTAATGTTGTGTTTGCCTCAAAGTTCTTTACGGGAACTCATGATTTGCGAAGCTCATAAAGGGGGGTTAATGAGACATTTTGGGGTAGAAAAGACTTTAAACATCTTGCATGAACATTTCTTTTGGCCTAAAATGAAACATGATGTCATCAAATTTTGTTCCAATTTCATGTGTGTCATAAGGCCAAGTCAAGTTATGCATCATGGTTTATATACTCCATTGCCAATTCCTACCTCACCTTGGATCGATATTTCTATGGATTTTGTACTTGGTCACCTTGGACCGATATTTCTATGGAATTTGTACTTGGTCTTCCAAGGTCCAAGAGAGGCAAGGATTCGATTTTTGTGGTTGTTGATAGGTTTTCCAAGATGATATATTTCATTCCATGTCACAAGGTGGACAATGCTTGTCATGTGGCGGATCTTTTCTTCAAAGAAGTAGTGTGTCTTCATGGATTACCTAGGAGTATTGTGTCAGATAGGGATTCCAAGTTTTTGAGCCACTTTTGGAAAACTTTGTGGAGAAAACGTGGAACTAAGCTTCTTTTCTCCACCACATGTCATTCTCAAACTAATGGGCAAACCGAGGTAGTCAATAGAACACTCTCACAACTCCTAAGGTGTTTCATCAAAGGTAACTTGAAAACTTAGGAATAATGGTTACCCCATGTCGAATTTGCTTATACTAGGGTAACCAACTCTACTACTTTTTTTTCTCCTTTTGAGGTTGTTTATGGTTTTAATCCTTTATCTCCTCTTGATTTAATTCCCTTACCTAATGATTCTTCTATTTTGAGTAAGGTTGGGCTTTCTGGAGCCACTTTTGTTAGGGATCTCCATGAAAAGGTGTGAAACCAAATTGAGAGGAAGATGGAGCAATATGCACAACACGCCAACAAAGGGAGAAAGTCCATGGTATTTGAACCCTGAGATTGGGTTTGGGTACATCTAAGGAAGTATAGGTTTCCTTCCCAAAGGAAATCTAAACTCCAGCCAAGGAGTGATGGTCCTTTCAAAGTCCTTGAGAGGATCATGGCATTATTCATACCATCTTTTTATCTTCCCCACCTTTTATTTGTAAATTCTACTATCTATCATTGGTATCTTGAAATTGGCCTTTGAAAACGATCCAATCCAAGCATTCATGTCTTGGTAGTCATCAAATGGTCAACAAGCATTTCAGTTCGTCAATGTTGTATTGCACCTTCGCATTCGACTGAGCGCCAAATCCGTACTTGGCAAGGCTAAGTTGTTGCCGAGGTTCAAGAATCTTTTGAAGCTCAAGAAACCAAAGAAAAGATAGGTATAGAGTAGGAAACAAAAAAAAGAAGAAAAGATTCGAGTATTCCTTAAATAATTAATAAATTTAACTGTTGTGAATTACCTTCTCATTGTGGGAGACCTTTTGACACTCCCATTGTAGCCTGTATCCTTTGTCAAAAGCCCTACCAATGCAAGTTGGAAAGTACTTGAGTAAGAAAAGGCGGATATGTCCACCGACACAAGATATGGAAATTTGAAAATAGCAAGATAAGAAATCTACTTTATCATATCAGTTTGATAAGTTGGTTGACATGCATTAAATACGGATACTTCTCACCAACAAATGAAGACTAAGATCATTACACTTATAATGGTAATTTCATGAAGATGCCTATAAATAGTTGAAGATTTAAAGTTTTTCGAGTTAGAGAAACTTATGTGCAAACAAGCTATCTATGTATTAAAAACTGTAATTTATTCTAAGTTAAAACCTAATCTCTCAAAATCATTTATATATCTTGAGAATGTAAGAATTAAGCTTAAATTATGTATTTGTTTATTAGATAGTCAGTGTGCACCTTGATCTTAAACAAATTTGTGACATTTGTTAAATCCTAAATTTGGTTATTTTCGTGAAGATACAATTAAAAAACTACGTAGGTTTGAGCCAAAAACGGCTTTGGTAAAGAATACTTATAACTTTGATCAATTATAGTGGAACATAGTGGGTAAGTTAAGAACTAAAAGTAGTCTTAGTAGTGGAGACAAATCAGTATAAAAACCTTGTATTTTTATTTTTTCTTTTACCGTTTTATCTAACATTGAATTGTGTTTCTCTCTTACGTTATTTTTCGAAAAATGTTTTGATAAAATAAAGTTTCTATTCATATTGTTTGTCACATACATATATATCTATTCTTGTTAACTTTATTCTCACAAGATGATATAGGTTTCTAAATAAAGGTCTGTGGAAGTTTTTAAGAAACACAAAATCACCCTTTTCTTATGTTTCCTTGTTTTCTACACTACCTTCCCTACAAACTATCTACAAACTAGCATGCAAATGAAACAATCTCAATTGGCTCAATATTTCACCACCCTAGCAAAGGCTAAAAGATAAGGGCTACCAAACAATAATGGAATTTTGGCCCTAACAGTTTGTGCGGGAAAAAAAGTACCTTTGATGATTCTCTTAAGCCTAGCAATCAAAGATGGAATGCTTTTCTTTCCATAGATGCAAAAGAGAAAACTGTAAAGGTACACTGGAGAATTGTTCCCACATCTAACACAAAATAATATGGTTAGAGACACAATGGTTGAACTTATAAGTGCCTATGAACTTGTCAAGCACCCAGACTATTCCTGTTGTTTTGGTGATATTGTGTTCAAGCCAGTTCAAAGACATCTTGGTTACCAAGCTGATAAAGATAATGTGAAGTCAATGTCCAACTTGAATGTGTAAGTTCCTCCGATAAACTATGACCAAATCAGTTATCCGAATAAGTTTGTAGATAACAGTTACCTCTCTTTGTATTAGCAATGTTACTGGTTTCAAAAATGGTGATGTGGATGTGAAATGGGCTACTAGTTTAACAACCAAGGTATGACATAATTTTTTGTACTCAATATGTAGTTAATGATGCTAATGACTACGTATGATGTAGAACTTATATGAGGTCAACTCTTCCTGTATCTACATTTTCTAGATGAACAATTATAGATAATGATAAATCCTATTAGTTTAGTGATCGTTTCCTCTCTTTTATTCCTCCTTGTACCTGGAATTGTGTGGTTGTGCGCCTGTACTGAGGTTGGTTTAGGATGATCCTTTCCACTCTTCCGAGCTCTGGTGATAATTGGAAAGTAACTACGAGCTATGACCACTAAACTTGGACTAGATCATACTTATTATTGCATTTAGACTGCAATAACATTAGTCACTCAGGAAAAATTCTTTCTTATGTTCTATTGTAACTGCGGCAATGTTAGTAACTTAAGAACAATTTTTCTTATGTTCTAGTGTAATTTATGAACTTCTTTATAGCTCTTTATCTATAGTAAGTCATTATGCTTTTATATGCTTGTATACCTCCTTACCATAAGGGAAACGTGAGGGCAATAATTGTTCTATATGCTTGTATAGTAATATAATATTTTTGTGGATAATTTATTGGGACATTGAGATACAAAGGTCTCTCATCTTGGAAATTATAGTGAAAAGTCAAGTAGTCAAATGGCACGAGAAAATAAAATAGAACTTTTAAACTCTTCTTCAAAATTAAGGATCAATTGTCATCATAAAATAGTATTATTCGATGAGATTATAGTTGTTGATTTTGTCATTGATTTTCTAATCATTAGTTGAATATCACTTTGATTAACAAACCTTCTTAGATTGTAATAGCGATAAAGATAATTTTGAAAAAGATCCAAGGGAAGGTAGTTCCTTTTCCTTCCTGAGTTGCCTTTGAGCTTTTCTCCAACATTAAGGCCGTCATATTCAAAAACTTGGTGTAACATCACTTTCAAGAACATTCTCCCTGATTCCTACACTTGGAATGGGAAATGAATCTAATTGTCTCAATAAGAAACTTATGGATGAGGACTCCTCAACTCATTATGGACTCTCCAACTGCCATTTGCCCTTGGATTTTCTTAGGCCCTTCCCCGTCCTCAACTACTCTGATTTTGAACTCAGGCAACTCCCCTACTCCAGGAAAATATTTTGCCAATGTTATCTCAAATGCATTCAATTTCCCTCTTATCTAGCTTCCTAAATCATATAGAAAAGGGCATTCCGTCTTGATTAAGATCTCTGAAACAGGTTACAAAGAGAGTCTCTCAAGTTGCAGGACCAGTCTTTATGGAAGGTTAATCCTAGCAAAAGGAACCCCTCCTCCAAAGGTTTTAATGAGTAATCAAAGGGAGTAAACATTGGGAAATTTTTTTTACCAATAGGCTTCAAGCAACCATATAAGTGAATTTGACACTACACTTTAATTCAAAATGTTAAGGCTCAAGTTTATGGGTCTTATCCTCACTTATATGGTGCTCAACCTTTTCCATTCCTACCTAATGTAGTATGTAACACCCTGAAATTTCGATAACTAAAAGTATATGTTTATGTATTTGTTGTATTCTTTAATTGTTTGATTAATTTAGAATTGGTTGAGTTGTTGTGCATTTTATTTTGGTGCAATTATTTGATAAGAATGTTAAGTTATGTCAACTTTGTTTGATTTATGGTTGAGATGATAGTGATAGTTTGGCTCATAACCCACTTCAGTAAACTACCATCCCGGATTCGTTAACCGTTGGATCACCTTCAAATTTTGATAGTAACTTTCCAACACATCTCTGCATCTTTTGACTGTTGAGATCTTCAAGATCACGATTTTTGGATGTCACGCTAAGCGAGTAAATGGCGCGCTGAGCCCAATTCCAAAATTTCGTGACAGAGAGGAAATTGTACTGAGTGAGCAAGTGCGCGATGAGCGAGACATGTGATATGCTGTTAGCATATATAGTTTTTAGGATAGTTTTATTAGGAAAATAGGAAGAATAAAGTGAATAAATGTGAGAATAAGCGTAGAATTCATTACTTTTATTTTTATCATTGATTATATGCTATTTTGATGTTTAGAGTCAAGAAAAGCAAGAAAAGAAGCAAAAGAAAGAGTCAACTGTGGTTGGGACTTCACGCTAACCATGCCAAGGCCACGCCATTCGCGCCAGAAGCACTGGAGTCTCGCGCTAGTCGCGCCAAACTCGCGCCAGAAGCACTGGAATCTCGCACTAGTCGTGCCAGATCTTGTGCCAGTCGCGTGAACGCTACGGGATTTCAGAATTAGCTTAAAGATAACATAAGAATGATGGGTTTTTAGGGTTTTATAACCTAGGTATAAATAGAACCTAGGTAGGACACATTAGGAAGGAATTAGACACTGAAAAATAGAGAAAGAAAGGCAAGATCGAAAGAAAGAAGATTCAAGGCCAAGAAGAAGCAAGAAGAACAAGGAGGCAAGATTGAGGGGTTTGTGACTCTGCATACCTTAACTTCTTCCTTTTCTCCTTCTTCACATTGTATTAGGCCAAACATTATTATGTCTGGCTAAATCCTTTGTAATTATGGTGTAGCCAAAAGCCAATGTGAACTCTGTGTCTCTTGAATTGAGTTTAATAAAGTTTCTTATAATTGTTTCACTCTCTTTATTCTTTCATTATTATATCTAATTAGACTTGATCAATCTATTAGGTTATTTAGGGCTATAATTCACAATAGGAATATTGGGGTTTTAGTTTCTGAACGCAGTAGAGTGACAATTGCGATATTACCTAGGGATAGGGATAAAGGACTGCAGATTTTGTTATGCTAGCTTAATGCTTAATCTAAAGGGAATTACTAAGGGATTAGGATTCTTAACTTAGGTTAAAGGGTTAAATGACCAAGGAATCAGGGTTTAGCTACATTAGAAAAGCATAAATCTGAATAATTACATTAAATAGAGTTAAATTATCAATTCAATTACATAGAGTGAACTGCGGTGATTGTGCTTTGCCATAATTATTCTTAAGTCTTGATCAACAGTTAAATTACATTGTTTTTTATATTCTGTTATTTACAATAATTAAATTCAAACTACAATCCAACTCTTTCAACAATTTTATTCCTTTTCCAATATTAAGAATCATAAATTACAATTGACATTAATGCCTCAATCCTCGTGGAGACGATACTTTCTTATCACTTTATTACTTGGAACGATCGGTGCACTTGTCGTGTCGCAACAACATGCATGCGCACTGAGTGAGCAAGTGCGTGCTTAGCGAGCCTGTCAGGTTATAAATACGCACCATACGTGCAGAAACGCGTTTTTTGTGATTTTCTCTCCCGTTCTCTCTCTAAACTCACCCAAAACCCTACAACCACCCCTTCCACCACCCTAGACCACCATCAACCACTAAGGGTCACCGTAGCTTGCCACGGAACCCCAACACCGAGAGGAACCTCGTAATCAGAATGAAATATTTGAAAAATCTCTCAAAGCTTTGGTAGAGGAAAGAGCTTTTAAATCCTTCCTTCTTGGTTTCCTTGAGGTAATCTTAGTTCCCTTTGTCTTCCCTTAACTAGTTTAAGCCTTTCTTAGTATCTCTTGAGTTTTAGATACCATTGTTAGGAGTTTTACATATCCTTTGAAAAACCCTTTGAAAATGAGATATTGTAAAAGTCTCCTTTTTAGGAAATTGATGTTATTTGTATGATCCTTCTTGAGTCCTGGTCACATTGGTGTGATAGGAATTTCAAACTGATGACTTTCGATGTGAACTTCCAAAAACACCGTTTAGCCCCTTTTTGATTTGAGTGGGTATTTGACCCCAACTGTTAACTTTGATCTTTCCTTTAGATTCTATACTAAATTGTCTTCAATTTGGTATGAAGAACTCTGTGTTCGGACAAGCACGCGTTTTGAAGGGCCATGAAACAACACCGCTAGGCTATAATAGGGAGAACTCCTGGTTAGGTAAGGGGAGCTTATTATGTTGGTAGTAATTTAGATACCATAGTTGGGGGCCAGAGAGTCCAACTATAAAGATATCTGCCTGTCCTTGCTGTGTGCTGGTTTTTCAAGAGAAACTAAGTTTTTAACTAATGGGATGCGATATATATATGATTGATTGTGTGTTTGTACATGTGTGTGCTCATTTTTAAATTAAGAAATGGTTTTAACGAATGGGATGTGGTGTAATTATTTTTGATGTTGCTGATGATAGTGAAGTTGAGATATCATGGAAATGATTAACGATGTTTATGTGGTTTGTGATGATTTAGAAGAGATGATGCTTATGTGATTGGTAATGTTTGAATGAAATGATGTTCAAATGAGATATATGTTTATTGGGTTGATGATGTTTAAATGAAATGATGTTCAAATGAGATAAATTTGATGTTTATGAAGATAATGTTGAAATAATATCAATTTAATATATATGATGATGATATTAGATGATGTGATGTGAATGTTGATAATGACATTGATGAGAGATAATGTTAATGTGAACAATGTCATTGTGTGGTATGTATATATATATTGATATCCATGGGGCGTGCAAGACGGGTTACCCTTGTGAGGAAGAATTTATTCCTAGCCGGGTCATGCATTGATGGTGCCCATGGTTATCATTGTGTGATGTGGATATACATGGATACACATGGGGGGTGTATGATGAGTTACCCTTGCGAGGAAGGATTTGTTCCTAGACAGGTCATACATCAATGGTGCCCATGGTTGTAGGCTGTGTATATACACGTGGGATGCAGTGACCAGTTGGTTACCTTGCGAGGATGGATTTGTTCCTAGCCACGGTCAGTGCATCGGTGAGCCCACATTGGTGTGTTATGTATGTACATAGGCGGTGCATGATGGGTTACCCTTGCGAGGAAGGATTTGTTCCTAGTCGGGTTATGCATTGATGATGGCCATGTTTCATACTTCATATGAATGGATGGAAATAGAATGAAGGCACGTGCATACCTGTGGGCTGAGAACGCAGGTACTAAAGGGTCATTAGGTTTGGAATTCCCCAGCGATGCTGCTAATCACCGCGAGAGGGGGAGGGGGAATGGCCAGTGAATGACATGGTGGCCCTGGTAGGCGGTGAATTATTTTTCTTGTGAGAGGCTATTTCTGGGATATGGTACCACAATGCATGTTGATAGATGAGTCAGGTGCATGCATCATTTTGAGTATGATTGTTTGAGTTGCGGAATGCATTGGATAACTATTTTTGTTGAATGTGTAATTGAATGATGGGTTTTGTGATCATAATTGTGGTGATTTGGGTTGTCCTTTTTCCAACTGCTGTCATCTGATACTTGTTGGTTTTACATAATAAACTCACCCTTGTTTTGTTGTACTGTGTGGTTGGTACCTGTGACTCATACGAACCTTGGTTCGTGTGAGCAGGATAGCAGCAGTAGGTGACTTTGGAGGAGGATTCTTTTTGGTTGGAGCCGCCAAGCCGACGTAATGACGTTGGATTTCTTTTTTGGGAAAGAGCTGTGTTTTGTTAATCAACTCTTTCTTAGTTAGTTTTTTTACTTTCTTTGTTAGAAATGTAATTTTAGTTATATATACATGTAAAACTAAAGGAAGTTTTAACGTTTGGATGACATGTACTGATTTAATATACATGTACATATGTAATTAATTATGTAATTGTAATATGTGTATGATAATTGTACTATTGTGAAAAAAAATTATCATCATTTTCATAATCAAATTAATGAAGTTTTCATCAAAAGTTAAATCTTGTGCGGTAAGGGTTGATGATATAGTAGCAACGAGGCGGGTTGTTATATTAGTGGTATCAGAGCAGGTCGAACCTTTCGGCCGGTGAGTTGTTAATCTACTGTGTTTCCTTTGCTTTCTGTGTTAGCTTGATTGGATGTTTGATGCTTGGGGTATTTGACTGGTTATAGTGGTTTGAGTTTTTTATGCTTGAGGTTTGAGCATTTTGTTGTGACGCATGTGTTGTGAAGATTTCTTGGAGTGGTTATAGCATGTTTGTATTTCTAATGTCTATTATACCATAAGTTCCAATGCCTTGTCATGAGTTATCAGACTGGCCATCTAGATAATTCGTGAAGTGCAATGGGACGTTATGGCAAGCAGTCAGGAATACAAAGAGTAAAGAATCAGTGTAGAATTATTTTGTACTTTTGTTGTGTATATTCCTTCCAAGTTTTCACTTCTTGGTGTGCGTAGGTAGTGATGGCTGGTAGGAATGACCGTGCTATAGCTGATGCTCTCTAAGCCTTAACTTAGGCTCTGGGGAATTAGAATAGAGGAGAAGCTGCTGGAGCTACTGAGCATCATGGGTTGGATCGCTTTCAGCGAAACAATCCCCTTACTTTCCATGGAGGATACAACCCTGATGGTGCTCAGAGCTGGATGCGGGAGGTTGAAAAGATCTTCCGAGTTATGGTATGTCCAGAGGAGCAGAAGGTTACTTTTGGCACCTATACTCTGGTAGAAGAAGCTAAGTATTGGTGGGAGAACACTCACCAATGCTTTAAAGCTGAAGGTCAAGCTGTGACCTGGGAAACTTTTAAGAGGGAATTTATGGAAAAGTATTTTCCTGAAGATGTTAGGAACAAGAAAGAGATGGAGTTTCTGGAGCTTAAGCAAGGAAACATAACGGTGGTTGAGTATGCAGCTAAGTTTGAAGAATTGGTGAGGTACTTTCCCCATTACCAATGGATTGATGGTGAAAGTTCTAAGTGTGTAAAGTTCCTGAATGGCCTGCGACCTGAGGTGAAGCAAGCTGTGAATTATCAAGGTGTCTGCCAGTTTCCACTGTTGGTTAATATGTGTAGGATATGGGATGAGGATTCCCGAGACAAGGCGGATTAATATTGAAGTATAGGTCCAATGAAGAACAAGAAGATCGGGCCTCAGAACCGTGGAAAACCATACCCAACCCCTCCTATGCAATATGGTCATCATCCGAATTATCATAGGACTGCTGCTATGGGATTTTCTGGTGGTAGTGGTAGCAGACCCACTACTTTTTTGACTCAGATCATTTGTTTTAGGTGTGGTAAGCCAGGACATGTCTCATCAAACTATGTAGATAGAGACACAATTTGCTACAATTGCAAGCAGAAGGGTCACTTTCGAAGAGATTGCCCATATCTTAAGAAAGAGCAGAATGGTGGAGGCCTAAAGGACCAAACCGGACATCCGAAAGCCACGGGAATAGTCTTTACTCTTAGTGGTGCTGAAGCTTCAAAATCTACAGATCTAATCCAAGGTAAATGTTTCATAAGTGGGATTCTGTTACTTGTGTTTTTCGACTCCGGTGCGACCCATTCATTTATATCTAGTTTGTGTGCAGAGAAACTTAAACTTTCTATGTCTTCTTTGAGTGGTGAGCTTGTGGTTGAGACCCCGACTAGTGGGTCTGTTTTGACTTTTGATGTGTGTTTGAATTGTCTAGTAGAAATCTCTGATAGAAAATTCTGTGTTGATCTGATTTGTTTGCCTCTTACGTAAATTGATGTTATTTTGGGTATGGACTGGTTCTCTTCCAACCATGTTTTGTTGAATTGTTTTAATAAAACTGTTTCATTTGGTGATTCTGATGTGAGTAATAATGGGATGTTTATCTCTGCCAACCAAATTATGTCATCTTTGAAAGAAAATGCTCAAGTGTACATGATCTTATCTAACCTGGAAGTAGAGACCAAGGTTTCTCTAGGTGACCTCCCTGTTGTTAGAGAGTTTCCAGGAGTGTTTCCTGAGGATATATCTGGTTTACCGCCTGAGAGAGATAGAGTTTTCTATAGACTTAGTACCTGGTGCTTGACCTATATCTGTAGCCCCTTATAGGATGTCTCCTATAGAATTAGCCGAGCTTAAGAAACAGTTGGAAGAGTTGTAGGATAAGCAGCTTGTGAGACCTAGTGTGTCTCCATGGGGAACACCAGTGTTGTTAGTGAAGAAGAAAGATGGAACCATGAGGTTATGTGTAGACTACCGTCAGCTGAATAAGGTGACGATTAAAAATAAGTATCCTTTGCCTAGAATAGATTATCTTATGGACTAGTTGGTAGGAGCCTGTGTGTTTAGCAAGATAAACCTTTGGTCAGGTTACCATAAGATTCTAGTGAAGTCTGAGGATGTTCCAAAGACTGCTTTTAGGACCCGTTATGCACATTACGAGTATTTGGTTATGCCCTTTGGTGTGACTAATGCTCTTGGTGTGTTTATGGGTTATATGAATAGGATCTTTCACCCCTATCTTAATAGTTTTATGGTAGTATTCATAGATGATATTTTGGTGTACTCTAAGACCAGAGAGGAACATGAGGAGCACTTAAGGATTGTGCTGCAAACCCTTAAGGATCGATAACTTTATGCTAAGTTGTCCCAAGTGCGAGTTTTGGTTGGAGAAAGTGAGTTTCTTAGGACATGTGATATCCTAAGGTGGTATAGCTATAGATCCTTCTAAGGTGGAAGCTGTTCTTAAGTGGGAGAGTCCTAAGTCTGTGTTTGAGATTAGGAGTTTTCTGGATTTAGCAGGATACTACAGGAGATTCATAGAAGCTTTCTCCAAGTTAGTCTTACCTTTGACCAAGCTGACTCGTAAGGGTCAAGTTTTTGTGTGGGATGCCCAGTGTGAGCAGATTTTTCAAACTCTTAAGGAAAAGTTGACATCGACTCCTGTGCTAGTTTTGCCTAACCCAAGAGAACCCTTTGAGGTGTACTGTGATGCATCAAAAATGGGTTTAGGAGGAGTGTTGATGCAGAATGGCCAAGTAGTGGCCTATGCCTCTAGACAATTCAAGACGCATGAAAGGAATTATCCTACCCATCATTTGGAGTTAGTCGTTGTAGTGTTTGCTCTTAATATATGGAGGCATTACCTTTTTGGCTCTAAGTTTGAAGTGTTTAGTGATCATAAGGGCCTTAAGTATCTATTTAGTTAGAAAGAGTTGAACATGCGTCAGAGGAGATGGTTAGAGTTTCTTAAGGATTATGATTTTGAGCTTAGCTATCATCCTGGCAAAGCCAATGTAGTGACTGATGCTTTGAGTAGGAAATCCTTGCATGTAACTGCTTTGATGGTTAGGGAGCTGGATCTCCTAGAACTGTTTAGGGACCTTAGTCTTTCTTGTGAGGTTACCCCAAATAGTGTGAGACTAGGAGCTTTGAGGATTACTAGCAGTTTGCTAGGAGAGATCAGAGAGAGGGCAAGAAGTCTGATCCTTTTCTGAAGACTCAGTTAGAAGCCATAGTGGCAGGGATAGATAGTCGTTCCCATGTGGGATCAGATGGAGTCTTGAGGTTTCAAGATAGAATCTGTGTCCCTAATGTACCTGGGCTTAGGAAAATGATCTTAGAGGAAGAACATAGAAGTAGTTTGAGTATCCACCTTGGTACCACCAAGATGTATCAGGATCTCAAGACAATGTTTTGGTGGCCAAACATGAAGAAGGAGGTTAGTGAGTTTGTGTATGCATGTTTAGTTTGTCAGAAAGTTAAGATAGAACATCAGAGACCCTCAGGTAAGTTGCAACCCTTAGATTTGAAGAAAACACCTTATGAGTTGTATAAAGGAAGGAAGCCCAATATTTCTCATTTAAGAACCTTTGGCTGCAAGTGTTTTGTTTTGAATAATGGAAAAGAATCACTAGGAAAATTTGATGCTAAGGCTGATGAAGCAATATTTCTTGGATATTCATTACAAAGCAAAGCATATAGAGTTTTCAACAAAAGAACCATGTGCATGGAAGAATCTATTCATGTAATTTGTGATGAATCTAACCATTCAAAAGGAGAAAAAGATTGTGATGTAGATGCAGGTCAAATGGAAGAAAATGTCCAGCTGGAGAAACTATCTATCAATGAGAAAGATTAATCAAGTGTTGAAGCAATTCCATCAACTTCCAATCAAGATCCAAAAGAGTGGAGAACTACAAAAGACCTCTCACTAGACAACATCATTGGAGAAGTGTCAAAGGGAGTTTCTACTAGATCTTCTCTTAGAAATTTATGTTGTGATATGGCTTTTGTATCTCAAATTGAACCTAAAGATATTAATCATGCCTTACAAGATGAACATTGGATGCATGCCATGCATGAAGAACTAAATCAATTCAAAAGAAATGAAGTTTGGGAACTTGTTCCTAAACCATCATCAATTAAGCCTATTGGCACAAAATGGGTTTTTAGAAACAAATTGGATGAAAGTGGAATCATAGTAAGAAACAAGGCTAGATTGGTTGCAAAGGGTTACAACCAAGAGGAAGGCATTGACTATGAGGAAACTTTTGCTCCAGTTGCAAGATTGGAAGCAATTAGGCTATTACTTGCATATGCATGCTTAATGGATTTCAAACTTTATCAAATGGATGTCAAAAGTGCCTTTTTAAATGGTTACATAGAGGAGGACATATATGTTGAACAACCTCCAGGATTTTCTGATTTTAAACATCCTACTTATGTCTTTAAACTTAAAAAGGCCCTCTATGGTTTGAAACAAGCTCCAAGATCATGGTATGAAAGATTGAGTAAGTTTTTACTTGATCAATCTTTTGTAAGGGTCAGTGTTGATAAAACCTTGTTCATCAAAAGGCATGACAATAATATTCTATTGGTTCAAATATATGTTGATGACATTATCTTTGGTTCAACTAACCAAATGCTTTGTAAAGAATTCTCTGCAGCTATGCAAAATGAGTTTGAGATGTCTATGATGGGTGAGTTAACCTTCTTTCTAGGACTTCAAATTAAGCAAATGAAGAAAGGAACTTTCATAAATCAATCAAAGTACTGCCTTGAAGTCATCAAGAAGTTTGAAATGGAGAAAAGCAAAGATGTTACAATTCCAATGGCAACCTCAACATACCTTGATTCAGATGAAAGAGGGAAGAAGGTGGATGAATCCAAATTTAGAGGAATGATTGGATCCTTACTCTATTTGACAGCTAGTAGACCAGATATCATGCTAAGTGTTTGCTTGTGTGCAAGATACCAAGCCAATCCAAAAGAGTCACACCTTACAGCAGTCAAAAGGATCATCAAATACCTCAAGGCAGCACCCAAAGTTGGCTGTGGTATCCTAAGGGTGCACCAATAAGTATTATTGGATTTTCTGACTCTGATTTTGCAGGATGTAAACTTGATAGGAAAAGCACAAGTGGAACTTGTCATCTCCTTGGAAGCTCACTAATTTCATGGCATTGCAAGAAACAAGCTTGTGTGGCCTTGTCAACTGCTGAAGTTGAATATATCTCAGCTGGAAGTTGTTGTGCACAAAGCCTATGGCTTAAACAACAAATGCAAGATTATGGAGTTGATCTTAAAGAGATTCCACTACTTTGTGACAACACAAGTGCAACAAACATCTCAAAGAATCCTGTCATGCACTCAAGGACCAAGCACATTGAAATTAGACATCATTTCTTGAGAGATCATGTGCAGAAAGGTAACATCAAGGTTGAATTCATTGACACTCATAATCAACTTGCTGACATTTTCACTAAACCATTGCCAAAGGATAGATTTTATGCACTTAGAAACATGCTAGGCATTCTTGATGAACATAATCTATGCTAATTAGCTTAAATGTATGCCTTTCACAAATGATTAAAGCCTCATTGCTGCATTAGTTCTTGAAATAATTGAAATTCGTACAAGCTGCATAAAAAGCTCTGTTTTTGATGTTTTTACAATAATAATCGATTACACCATGGGTTAATCAATTAAATTCATTAAAATTCACATTCTGTGTGCAAATAGAAAGCCAGTAATCGATTACATTCACCTTGTAATCGATTATTCTTCACATTAAGGACCTTCCTCAGAATAAGCAACTCACTGTGATAATCGATTACATCACGGATTAATCGATTACCACTCATAAAATCCATTCCTCAGTTTCAGTGTGTCACTGGGATAATCGATTACCACTTATGATAATCGATTAAAATGCTCAGAAGTCATCCCTCAGTTCGTGTGACCCACTGGGATAATCGATTACCTCGCGGCATAATCGATTACATATGTTCAGATGCTTAAGAAAAATCCCAAAATATCAATTTAATCGATTACAATATCATATAATCGATTACAGGTCATCTTCTACCTCTGACTGGTTAGCAAATAATCGATTACACTACGGGATAATCGATTACAATGAACAAATTTTGTGTCCTAAATGAGCCAAAATAATCGATTACTTAACGAAATAATCAATTATCTATGCTGTTGCGTGGGTTCTGACAGTTTTTTTTCTGGAAATGTAACTGCCTTATCAAATCTAAAAGCAATCCAAGGCCAATGAAGTGCCTTAACTGCCACCAACAACTAGTTTTTCAAAAATATGGACGTTAGAAGCCTCAATTTTGCCTATAAATAAAGTATTGCATCAATTAAAAACTCTGCACCTCTCTCTATCTCTCTCCCTGAACTTTCTGAGTTTTCTTCAGCCTTCTTGTGTCCAACCTTTGTCTGAGACCATGTCTAACCCCACATTTAAACGTGCAAGGTCCTCCAAGAGGAGAATGGGTGAATCTTCATCCAACCCACCTCCTCCTCAGCCTCCAAACAGGCTTGACCTGTGGTTCTCCACAGAGGCTGAAAAAATGAACTATTTACAGTTCAATGCCACAAAACCAGTAGCCTCCCCTAAATACTTAGAACTCAACTGGTTTATTAGGGAGAGTTTCCAATTCCCAGCACTCTTTGAAGCCCAAGGGCTTAGAAGATTTTTAGAAATGAAGGGTACTTTTTACCCTGAATTACTGAAAGTCTTCTACACCTGTGCCAGGGGTTCCATGGATGGGATCCTTGTTTCCAAAGTCAAGGGTGTGACAATGGAAATAACTCCTGAAATTTGGGAGACAGTGGTTGGGGTAGTGTGTGAGGGGGCTAGGAGATTTGATGAAGAGCCTAATGGGTACAACAAAATGGACACCTATAGGGAAATGTTGCATGATCCACACATGCACATTAGGAATAGGTTAAGTACTGGACCCATGACTGCTGAAAACAGACTCCTCCATTACATAATCTCCTATGTAATTACTCCAAGGGCTACCAATCATGCCCAAGCAACAGATGAAGATCTTCAATTGGTCTATGGGCTGAAAAATAACATACCCATGAATTGGGTACTTATCTTTGAAGAAATCATGCTCAAATCCAAAAGGCTGACCAATTACCCTTTTCCCTACCCTGTGCTTGTGTCAAGATTCATTGACCACTTCAACATTGATGTTGAAAATGAAGTGGTTGATAACACCAACTCCTCCAACAGTCTCATCACAGAAAAACATCTCACCAAGATGACCATGAGGAAGACCCCTGCTGGATGGATAATGGCCAATCAAGCCCCTCAGGCTGCTGCTGCTGAAGATGCTGAGGTTCAAGAAGTGGCTGATTCTGGAGATGAAGAAGAAGACCATCCTCAACAGGCTCTGCATACTCAATTTGAGTCCTTAATGCTTCAAAAAATGGACTCCTTGATCAAAATGCAAGAAGACTTCAAAGCTGAAACCCATGAAGCTTTGGAAGATATTAGGGATAGGCTAGATTCAATAGAGACTAACATGAATGATGCTGCTTCTGCAGAATTCTAGGCCTATGAAATTTGCTATTTTAGTTTTTATTCTTTATGTTTTTTAATTTTTGTTTGCTTTAAAATTCCACTATGTAATAGCTCCCTTATGCATCAATATAATGTTCTTATTTCATTTTCTGCTGTGCCTTAAGTATTTTGACTTTTAACAAGCCAAATAGGGGGAGAAATGTTTGATTAAGGAGGAGAAATGTATGTTCTGCATAACCCTCTATTTGCCCCTGTTTTTTGCTTCTTTTTTGCCCAAAAATTCGAACTGAATGGATGCTGAAATTTAGGGGGATCCATTGTGTTAAAATAGACTTAATCAATGCATATGACCTATATTTGAATGCCACTTGAATCACAAATGCTTTTAACACTTGTCTTGGAAAAAGGATTGAAAGATTTCAGGTTTTGAAAAGCTCAAGTTCTTCAAATTAATTCAACAAATTAACTCCTAGCCTCACTGCTAATCAACTGAAGATTTGGCATGTTTAAAGCCAAAAAGAGGGAGATTGTTGGCTTCAAAGAAGTCACTTGAAGAATGGACAAGAGATCAAGCTTGGTTTTGAACTTTCAACATGCCTTGAAGACTTGAAGAATAATTTGTGATTAATTGTAAAAGGAAGAAGCATCTCTGGTGATCCAAGTGCATAGCATTCATATCATTCATTTAGATTTCCAATTAGAGTCATACAATTCACAAGGTTTTGATAATTTGATTAAAGTTTAAATTGAAACAAAGGTTTTTGGAAAAATATTGTTTTACACTATTTTAATCGATTACCTAAGCATATAATTGATTACTTTGTTCTTAGCTCTTTCTGGAAAACTTATCAAGAACAATGTAATTGATTACGTATCGGATTAATCGATTATTTGACCTTAGTTTACATATAAACAGCCTTGATAAACATTTTTAATCGATTACCAATAGACTAATTGATTACAGAGACCAAATAGAAAACCATAGCTCAGTGCCTTAATCGATTACCAATACTTGTAATCGATTACTTTATAAACTTCTGCTTAACTATTTTGTTATACAATAATCGATTACCAAAATCCGTAATCGATTACATAGTTCATTTGGCTGTTCCTAGTTTCATGAAGCTGTCTGTCTTAATCGATTACAAAAAATGGTAATCGATTACACAGTGCATTTTGAGTTACATTCTGAACTTCAAGTTTTCTAGAACTCACTGTGTTAATCGATTACATGACAGAATAATCGATTAATTGGTTCATTGCCCATACCCAGATGACTGTAGAACATATTAATCGATTACATATGCTATTTAATCGATTACATATGATAAATAATCGATTATTGGGCGCGTTTAATCGATTACTGACAGTTGGAAAAGTTTGTTATGAATAGAACTCTTACTGTGCTTGATTTGTAACTTGTCAATTTCGAATTCTGAGCTAACCTAAAGCATTCTAAATACTTTCTTGGGGATTTCTGGGTTCTGGGTGTTCTTGCTTACATTAAATCATCTATGGGTTATTGATTGATTCTTGAAGTAAGAAGTTTCTTTTCAAAGCTTAAGGAATGAGTTGTTCTGAGTTTTGTGATCATCTTTAAACCTGATTCATTCATTCATATGCATCATCATTCACTGGATCATCAGGTGATTTCTTTCCTTAGCTTTGGGTTTGTAACTCTGTTTTGATTTGTATTTGAATTTCTATTGTAATTGGGTTTCTTACTTGTAATCTAGAGATAGGGTTTCTCTAGGGGTGTGCTGAGTAGTGTTCTCAGTGGGTTGGTCTCTAAGAACCTAATAGTGTTTTAGGTTTCTGAACTTTATCTAGGGTTGATAAAGGAAGGCTTAGTAATTACTTGTAAGACTGAAAATTACAATAGTGGAACTCCATTCTAGTGTTGAGTGGAAGGAAACTGGATGTAGCTTCATAGTATTTGAAGTGAACCAATATAAATTTCTTTGTGTCTTGTGTTTAAATTCGTGCTTGCTTATTTCCCATATATATTGATTGTCTTGTATTGCTTATCAACTTATTCTTGAATAATTGCATACCTTGGACTGAGTATTTGATTGAATAAATATTCTTGGTTTCAAGTGATAAAGATCCTAAGTTAAAACTCTGATTTTGTTAAAGAAAATTTTAATTTACCAAGCCTAACCAATTCACCCCCCCTCTTGGTTAAGTGTGAAGTGTTCCTATCTTTTACACAATTTATACTGGTTCACCTCACTAACATGGAGGCTACATCCAGTGTCTTCTAACCAACACTAGGTCAGTTTTCACTAAATCAAAAGTATTCTTTTACAAGAAATTACAAGTGATTATCTTTATCAACTTTAGATAAAAAATCTGAATTCTAAAACACAATTAGAAAACAAATCACAAAGATCTTGAGAACCCCACTCAGATCTTTATCTCTAGAGAACACTACTCTAGAAAGCTTGAAAGAAACTATTTGATATTCACAACAGAATTTTAAACTCATGAATTCTAAAAGAAATTCTAAAAGAAAGATTAAAGAGAGACACACACAACCTGTGTTCGTTAATGATTGAATGAATGAATGAACGAAGTTATCAATCAATCCAGGTTGTATGAATGCCAATGCTCAGAATCAACTCTCTTGAAAAACTTTTTTTTAACACATCATATCTAAAAAATCAGTAATCTTTTGATCTCACACAAGATGTGTTTCACTCAAAAAATTAGTATCTTGAACTTTAGAAAGCTTAGAAACCTTTGGGTCACTCATAGATTTGAAAGTAATTCGTTCTCTTTCGTATTCATAAAGTGCATACCCATAAAGCTTTAAATAGAAAACTGATTTAACAGAATATAATCGATTAAAACGTTAGTGTAATCGATTATTTTAACATAAGTAATCGATTAATACACCAGATAATCGATTAATGTGTTCTTGAGCTTTCTGGAAAATTTTCACAAATAGAATAATCAATTAATACATGATGTAATCAATTAAAGCAATCGTCAAGTATGTGAAAATAAGCTTTGGTAATCGATTACAGAAGAGGTAATCGATTAAAGCAGTAAAATGCATATATGAAATAAGCCTTTGTAATCGATTACAGAATATGGTAATCAATTAAAATAGTCATGCATAAAATGTAGATAGCACGTGATAATCGATTACACCTAGTTTGTAATCGATTAAAGTGTTCTTCACGTCTTTTCCAGAAATAAACATATGCATGTAATCAATTACATAATGCCTATAATCGATTAAAGTAGTGCACAATCTGATTTTTCCAAAAACACAAGCCATGAAATATTTTTTGCAAATGCAAATAGTTAATCCTATATTCCAGATATGAATGCATGTAAATGAGTATGCAAATGCACTGCAAGGATCATAAGGTAATGTTCTTGAACCACTTAGACAAATTACAAATGCCTTCAAATTGATTGGGCATGTAAAAAGCTAAAAAATTAAGCCAATTACTTCAGCCTTGTTTTGATCTTCTTGCAGCTCCCCCTACATCCAACAAAATCTGGTCACTTTATCCCTATTAATATCAGGTTTTCCCTAGAGAAGTTGACCTCCCTATATGTTAGTGAGATTGTCAGATTACATGGTGTGTCATCTAGCATAGTATCTGACAGAGATCCTAGATTTACCTTTAAATTTGGGAGAGTTTGAACAAAGCTTTGGGAACCAAGCTTAGGCTAAGTTCAGCCTATCACCCTCAAACTAATGGCCAGACTGAACGGACCATTCAGTCTTTAGAGGATCTTTTGAGAGCATGTGTTTTGGAACAAAAGGGTAGTTGGGAAAGTTTTCTGCCTTTGATAGAGTTTACCTATAACAATAGTTTTCATTCTACCATTGTCATGGCTCCTTATGAAGCTCTGTATGGTAGGAGGTGTAGGACACCCTTGTGTTGGTTAGAACCTGGAGAGAACCTCATTTTAGGACCTGAAGTGGTGCAATAAACCACTGAGAAGGTCACGTTGATCCAAGAGAGAATGAGGACTGCTCAGAGTAAGCAAAAGAGTTACTAGGATAAGAGGAGGAAAGACCTAAATTTGAGGTTGATGATCATGTATTCTTGATAGTTACTCCGTGGACTGGGGTTGGCAGAGCATTGAAATCTCGAAAACTCACACTCGTTTTAATGGTCCTTTCCAAATTCTTAAAAGAGTCAGCCTTGTAGCATATCAAGTTGCATTACCTCCGTCCCTTTCTAATATTCATAATGTCTTTCATGTGTCCCAACTTCGTAAGTATGTCTATGATCCTTCTCATATGGTCGAGTTAGATGATGTTTAAGTAAAGGAAAATTTAATATATGAAACATTGCCTTTGAGGATCGATGATCGACGAACGAAGCACCTAAGAGGGAAAGAAATTCCTTTGGTCAAGGTGATCTGGGGAGGTACATCAGGAGAGGATGCGACATTGGAACTGGAGACTCAGATGTGTGAGGCCTATCCAGCTTTGTTTTAGTCAGGTAAATTTCGGGGACGAATTTTTTAAAAGGGTAGGATAATTGTAACACCATGAAATTTCGATAACTGAAAGTATATGTTTTATGTATTTGTTGTATTATTTGATTGTTTGATTAATTTAGAATTGGTTGAGTTGTTGTGAATTTTATCTTGGTACAATTATTTGATAAGAATGTTAAGTTATGTCAACTTTGTTTGATTCATTGTTGAGGTGATAGTGATAGTTTGGCTCATAACTCGCTTTAGTAAAACTACCATCTCGAATTCGTTAACCGTTGGATCGCTTTAAAATTTTGAAAGTAGCTTCCCATCACATCTCTTCATCTTTTAACCATTAGGATCTTCAAGATAATGATTTTTATATTTCGCTCTAAGCGAGCAAATGGCACACTGAGCCCAATTCCAAAATTTCCTAACGAAGAGGAAATTGCGATGAGTAAGCAAGTGCATGCTAAGCGAGCTTGTCGGGTTATAAATATGCACCAGATGCACAAAAACTTGTTTTTTGTGATTTTCTCTCGCTTTCTCACTCTAAACTCACCCAAAAACCCTAAAACTACCCCTTCCACCACCCTAGACCACCATCAACCACCAAGGGCCACCGTAGCTTGCCACGAAACCCCGACACCGAGAGGAACCTCGTAATCGGAGTGGAATATTTGAAAATTTTCTCAAAGCTTTGGTAGAGGAAAGAGCTTTTAAATCCTTCCTTCTTGGTTTCATTGAGGTAATCTTAGTTCCCTTTGTCTTCCCTTAACTAGTTTAAGCCTTTCTTAGTGTCTCTTGAGTTTTGGATACCATTGTTAGGAGTTTTACATATCCTTTGAAAAATCCTTTGAAAATGAGATGTTGTAAAAGTCTCCTTTTCATGAAATTAATGTCATTTCAATGATCCTTGTTGAGTCTTGGTCACATTGGTGTGATCGAAATTTCAAACTGATGACTTTCAATGTGAACTCCCAAAAACACCGTTTAGCCCCTTTTTGATTTGAGTGGGTATTTGACCCCAACTGTTAACTTTGATCTTTCCTTTAGATTATATACTAAAGTGTCTTCAATTTGGTATATAGAACTCTGTGTTCGGACAAGCACGCGTTTTGAAGGATCGTGAAACAACACCGCTAGGATGTAATAGGGAGAACTCCTGGTTAGGTAAGGGAAGTTTATTATGTTGGTAGTAATTTAGATACCATAGTTGGGGCCCAGGGAGTCCAACTATGAAGATATTTGCCTGTCCCTGCTGTGTGCTGGTTTTTCAAGAGAAATTAAGTTTTTAAGAAATGGGATGCGATATAATTATGACTGATTGTGTGTTTGTACATGTGTGCTCATTTTCAAATTAAGAGATGTTTGTAACGAATAGGATGCTGTGTAATTATTTTTGATGTTGCTGATGAAAGTGAAGTTGAGATATCATGGAAATGATTAATGATGTTTATATGGTTTGTGATGATTTAGAAGAGATGATGCTTATGTGATTGGTAATGTTTGAATGAAATGATGTTCAAATGAGATATATGTTTATTGGGTTGGTGATGTTTAAATGAAATGATGATAAAATGGTTGTTGATGTTGAAATAAGATAAAGTTGATGTTTATGAGGATAATGTTGAAATAATATCAATTTAATATGTATAATGATGATATTAGATGATGTGATGTGGATGTTGATAATGACATTGATGAAAGATAATGTTGATGTGAACAATGTCATTGTGTGGTATGTATATATATATATATATATTGATATCCATGGGGGGTGCATGACGGGTTACCCTTGCGAGGAAGGATTTGTTCCTAGCCAGGTCATGCATTGATGGTACCCATGGTTATCGATGTGTGATGTGGATATACATGGATACACATGGGGGGTGTATGACGGGTTACCATTGCGAGGAAGGATTCTGTTCGTAATGATGCACACATTAATTCACCCTGAATCGATTCCTCGCATTCAAGAATCCTAAGGATATTTATCAAATATCGATCCCTCGCATATGAAGTAAATAACCCAGCATTACAATCATAATCTCATGCTGTTTGTAATCAAAACGTTATGCTCTATTCCTATCAACTTGATGTAAAGAATAAAATCATTCGGTTCAAATTCTAAGAGCACTTTCTAGTCAAACTTAGAATCCAATTTCATGAAACTAGTGATCAAGTAGAATCAAGCATTACGAACAGAATGAAATCACCAATAATGAGTAGAAAAGATTCATACATATATCAAATATCAAAAGAGATACATAAGGGTATGAAGATTACATCCAATCCTTGGAAGAAACTAACCGATCATTGTGTAGAGCACAAGATAAACAGAAGACATGATGAAGGAAGCGAATCACAATCCTTTTCCAACAGAGTTTCCTCTCCTTTTCTCTCTTCTCTCACCTTCCTCTACATTTTATGGTGTTTCTCCTGTTCTACTCTCCTTCCTTGAATGGATTTTTATAGGAAAAGGTGGAGCGGGTCAGGCAAGCTGTTACTTAATGCTGAAGAAAGGTTAACTCACCCAGGCGAACTGATTGCTAGCCTGGGCGAATTTAACTTCCTGAAAATTCTTCTTTTGACCTTTTTGCCCTTTCCTCTTGTCTTGGTTGTTTTGGATGCCACAGATACCTATCGAAACATCGAAATTAAATAGATGAATCTTCCAAAATGTAAACAACAACATTTATATATGTACAAAATATAAAACAACTAGGATTAGGGCAAGTTTATAAGAGAATTTATTGAAATCAAAAGATAAGTGCCAACATTATAATGTTGAAAATAACTAAAATATAACACTTATCAATAACTCTTGATACAATTTTATCTTTTAGAAAACACATTCTAAGAGTAATCTAAGGGAATTACTCTGCATTTCTTCAAAAGATTCAAGTTTATCAAGATTCATTCATTCTTCATCATGAGTTGATAATCTAAGGAAGAGATAGAAGATGTTATGATCTGCAATCAAGGTGTATTCAATCCAATTATGATTTCTTTCTACTTTATTAATCTTGGATAAGGTTACCAAGAGTTTCTAAGTTAATAGGGTTTCTGTGATCCTCCTTGCTAAAATTGTTAAAGAAGTTGGCCTATCTATTTTGTTAAGGCGTTTATTTGTTAAGTTAAGAGTTTATTTTGAGATAGAATTGCATTATGAGTATCCAGCTCCATTATACCTTTCCTTTGAATCGAAGATCTATCATGGTGAGACTGGTAATCACTATCTTCTATGGAGTCAATGATTACAATTGCTTCCTCCGGGTTCTTTGACACATAGTACCTCCTCCAGCTGAGGCATCAAGAATCATCTTTGTCTGAGGTCTCAAACTACTAGAGAAAATATGTAGCTATGCAACATAATCAAAATTATGGTTTGGGCACCTCCGCAATAAAGATTTGAATCTCTCCCATGTTCATAGAGAGGTTCATCGGATCCTTTGGAAACATTAGCAATCACTGATTTTGCACTAATGAATCTGGATGGAGGAAAGAATCTCATAATGAATTTTTCCTCCACTTCTTCCCAAGTGTTGAGACTTTTGTTTAGATATGATTGGAGCCATGTCTTTGCTTTACTCGTCAAGGAGAACAGAAAAGCTTTGAGATAAACAACTTCAGCATCTTCTTCAAAAGCTCCTATGGTACTGCACAACTTTATGAAGGTAGAAAAATATGTGTATGGATCCTCATGTCCATTCCAGCAAAAGGATGTGATCCAATCAGACTGAGCAAAGCTGGCTTTAATTCCACTACCTTGTTACTAAAAGGAGGAATGACTATGTTGTTGTAATGTTTTGGTCCTTGTTGATAAGCATAGTCACCAAGAGTCCTCCTTGGTGGTCTATTTCCTTCTCCTCCTCTGTTAGTCATAATATCAATTACAGGTGGCTTTTCTAGTGAAGGAGAATCATTAGGAGAAGTTTCACCCGATGGCTTATTGGTTTCTTGTTTCTTTTTATTCATGATCTTCCTTTCAATCTTGGTAACTTCTAGATTAAATAATGATTTATTTGCAGAAAATGTACCTCGCATAAAGGAAAAAGAACAAACTACAAATAACCTGTAAGTACAGAGGTTAGCAAAAATAAAATATAACAAAAGAGAATTTATACAAAATAAAAATAAAATAAATAACAATAGTAAGGAAATAGTCCTATTCAACTGAAAAATTAAATCCCAAAGAAATGAGGTAGCGACTTAAGTCCACAGCAACGACACCATAAACTTGTTAGACTATTTTCAAGCGTACTGATGTCGTTGCAGGTTACAGAATTTATAAAGAGATCGTCTCCACAAGGACTTGAGTTACTCAGTTATTCCAGATAAAAATAACAGTTTAATAGTTATGTACAATAATGTTTATTGGAATATCATGGGTTTGTAAAAATAACGTAATTATGAAATTGACAAAAATACGAAAACAACGGATTTAGGGCGTCAGAAATACAGAAAATTACGAAAACAATTAAAATGAATTTAATTAATTCAAGAAAAATGTAGGATTTGATTTCATCGTTCATACCCTCAATATCCAATTATCATTAACACATATGAATCATTTTCTAACATTACTGATGCACATATTAATTCACCCCAAATTGATCCCTCGCATTTAAGAATTCTAAGTATATTTATCGAGTATTGATCCCTCGCATATGAAATAAATATCCCAGCATTACAATCATAATCTTGTGCTATTTGCAATCAAAACGTTATGCTCTATTCCTAGCAACGTAACATAAAGAGTAAAATCATTCAATTCAAACTCTAAGAGCACTTCCAGTCAAACTTAAAATCCAATTTCATGAAACTAGTGATCAAGTAGAATCAAGCATTACAAACAGAATGAAATAACAAGTAATAAGTAGAAAAGATTTATATATATATATATTAAATATCAAAAGAGATACATAAGAGTACGAAGATTACATCCAATCCTTTGGAAAAACTAGTCGATCATTGTGTAGAGCACAAGATCAACAGAAGACATGACGAAGGAAGCGATCCACGGTCTCTTTCTATACGATTTCTTCTCCTTTCTTCTCTTCTCTCACCTCTTCCTGCATGGTTCTTTCCTTTCTCACTCTACTAGTTTGTTTCCCCTTTCTTTCCTCCATTTGCATTGATTTCAAGGCAAACAGTGCAAGAGGTGCCAAACCAACTTGCCCAAGCGAGTTGGTTGCTTCAGGAAGAAGTAACCTCATTAGCCCAGGCGAGTTGAATGCTAGCCTAGGCAAATTGCACTCTAGAAACTTGTAAAATGGACCATTTTGCCGTTCATCTTGGCTTTCTATTGAAACATTAGAATTACATGGATGAATCTTCCAAATTTAAACAACAACATTTATAAATATACAAAATGTAAAACAACTAGAATTAAGGAAAGTTTATAAGGAAACTACTGGAATCAAAAGATAAGTGTTATAGCATCATAATCCTGAAAATAACTAATGTAACGCCTCTCTTTACTCTCTCTCGTGGTTGATTGATTTTAGATAAAATCTCATA
>QARZ01039808.1:0-35829 GCA_013407115.1 Glycine latifolia
TCTGAATTGGAGATCTATCATGGTGGGACTGGTAATCACTGGCTGCTATGGAGTCAATGATTACTATTGCTTCCTTTGGGTTCTTTGACATCATCATACCTCCAGCTGAGGCATCAAGAATCATTTTTGTTTAAGGTTTCAAACCACTGTAGAAAATATGTAGCTGCGCAGCATCATCAAAATTGTGGTTTGGGCACCTCCGCAATAAGGATTTGAATCTCTCCCATGTCTCACAGAGAGGTTCATTTGCTCCTTGGGAAATAGTTGCAATGGCTGATTTTGCGCTAATGAATCTTGATGGAGGAAAGAATCTAGTAAGAAATTTTTCCTCCACTTCTTCCCATGAGCTCAGGCTTTTGATTGGTTGGGACTAAAGCCAAGTTTTTGCCTTACCTGTCAAAGAAAATGGAAAAGCTCTATGGTAAACAGCTTCCGCATCTTCGTCAGAAGCTCCCATTGTACTGCATAACTCCATGAATGTGGACAAGTGAGTGTATGGATCCTCATGGTCCATCCCTGCAAATGGATGTGAACCAATTAGACTAAGTAATGCTGGCTTCAACTCCACAACCTTGTTGTTGAAAGGAGGGATGACTATGCTGTTGTAATGCTTTGGGTCTTATTGGTAGGCATAGTCACCAAGAGTCCTCCTTGGTGGTCTATTTTCATCTTCCCCTTGATCAGCCATATTATCACGAACATGTGGCTTTTCTGATGAAGGAGGATCAATAGACGAAGTTTCCCCCGATGACTTACTGGCTTCTAGTTTCTTTTTCTTCCTATTTTTCCTCTCTGTTTTGGTGATTTCTGGATCAAACAAAGGTTTATCTGCAGAAAACTTACCTCGCATAAAGGAAAAAGAGCAAACTACAATATCCCGTAAGCATCGAGGTTAAAATAAAAGAAAATTTATATACCAAATCAAAACTAAAGTAAATAATGAAAATAAATAGGAATACCCACAATAACCAAGAGGGGGGTGAATTGGTTAAAACTTGGTCTTTTAAAATTTCTTTATAAAATCAGAGTAAGGATCTTAATCACTTTTAAACCAAAAATGCTTTTAATCAATCAAATCACTTAGCTCAAGAAATCAATAGCTCAAAATAGATCTTGTTGAGTAATGACAAAAATACCAAGAACAAATGAATAAGATGACTAATAGAGATTAAGAAAGAGAATCAACATTAGAATTTATACTGGTTCACTTCTCAAGAGAAGCTACATCCAGTTTCTTCTAATCAACACTAGATTAGAGTTCCATTATTATAAATTTCAGTTCTTACAAGCTTTATTACAAACACTCTTTATCAACTCTAGATAAAGAAAAGAAATCTAAAACCCTATTAGACTTCTAGTGAACAAGAACCAAAGAACACTACTCTGTTCTTCCCTATAGAATACTACTCTAGTACAAGCTTCAAAGAACAATTTACAATAGCACCAAACAACACAAATTGCAAAAACAAATTTTCAACCAAAGAGAATGGAGAGAAACAACCTATTGATTAAAGTGTGGTTTATCAATCAGAGTTGAATGAACAAAATGAATTTCAGAACATGCTCTCCTATTCTTCTTTGAAAACTCTTGCCCAAGAAATCATTCAATACCCATGAAGATTAAAGAGTGGGACAAGAAGTTAGTTAACCCAGAAAATCACTTTCTAACTTTGTGAAGGCTTGTGTGTATCAAGAAAATTCGAAGTATTCAAGTTAAGTCTCAAGCCAAGCCTCACTCCTATTTATAACAGCTTTTTGTAACTAACTGTAATCGATTAAACGCGCCTAATAATCAATTAAAAAGCCTTGTGTAATCGATTAAAGTGTTCATGCTGATTTATGGGTTTGAACAACGAATAGAATAATCGATTAAAGCAGTGAAGAACAGTTATAGAAGTAGCTTGTGTAATCGATTATAAATCATGGTAATCGATTAAAGCAGTAAACCATGTTTTTCTAAAAAGCCTTGTGTAATCGATTAAAACAGTAATGCATATTTTTTCTTTTTACACTATGTAACCGATTACAAGAAATGGTAATCGATTAAATTGTTCTTCAATGCTTTTCCAGATTTAAAATCAAGGCAAATAATCGATTAAACCGTAGTGTAATCAATTAAAACAGTAAGTTTTGCATTTTTCCAAAAACATTGCCTATTTAGTTCATTTCAAAAAATTGCTTTAATTCTTTGATGAAGACATTTAAGCATGTAAATGATTAAGTGCATGCAATGCAAGAATCAACAGATTGGCCTCTTCATACACTTCATTTTGAATTACATTCTTCAAGACATGTGAAAAGCTCAAAACATTCTTCCAAGTCCTAAGCTACAAACTTCAAGTTGCTCCCCCTATATCCAACACAAGGTTTTCCTAGGCGACCTCCTTGTTGTTAGAGAGTTCCCCAGAGTGTTTCCTGAGGATGTATCCGGTTTACCACCTAAGAGAGATGTAGAGTTTTCTATAGATTTGGTACCCGGTGCTGGACCTATATCTGTAGCTCCTTATAGGATGTCCCCTATAAAGCTGGTCGAGCTTAAGAAACAGTTGGAAGAACTGTTGGATAAGCAGTTCGTGCAGCCTAGTGTGTCTCCATAGGGAGCACCCGTGTTCTTAGTGTAAAAGAAGGATGGCACCATGAGATTGTGTATAGACTACCGCCAGCTGAATAAGGTGACGATTAAGAATAAGTATCCCTTGCCTAGGATAGATGATCGTATGAATCAACTGGTAGGAGCATGTGTGTTTAGTAAGATCGACCATAGGTCGGGTTACCACCAGATCCGTGTGAAGTCTGAAGACATCCCAAAGACTGCCTTTTGGACCCGCTATGGTCATTACGAGTACTCGGTATATTCTAAGACCAGAGAAGCACTTGAGGATTGTACTGCAAACTCTTAAGGATCAGCAACTATATGCTAAGTTGTCTAAGTGCGAGTTCTGGTTGGAGAAGGTGAGCTTCCAGGGGCACGTGATATCCCAAGGAGGTGTAGCTGTGGACCCTTCTAAGGTAGAGGATGTTCTTGAGTGGGAAAGCCCTAAGTCCGTGTTTGAGATCCGGAGTTTTTTGGGCTTAGCCGGGTATTACCTGAGATTCATAGAAGGTTTCTCCAAGTTAGCCTTACCTTTGACCAAGCTAACTCGTAAGGGTCAAGTGTGTTTGTGGGATGCCCAATGTGAGCATAGTTTCCAAACCCTCAAGGAAAAGCTAACAACTGCACCGGTGTTAGTTTTGCCTAACCTAAGTGAACCCTTTAAGGTGTTTTGTGATGCAGCAAAGACGATTTTAGGAGGAGTGTTGATGCAGTGTGGTCGGGTTGTGGCCTATGCTTCTAGGTAACTCAAGACACATGAAAGGAATTACCCTACCCATGATTTGGAATTAGCTGCTGTAGTGTTTGCTCTTAAGATATGGAGGCATTACCTTTTTGGCTCCAAGTTCGAGGTTTTAGTGATCATAAAAGCCTTAAGTATCTATTCATCCATAAAGAGTTAAACATGCGTCAGAGGAGATGGTTAGAATTCCTTAAGGATTATGCTTTTGAGCTTAGCTACCATCCTGGCAAAGCCAATGTAGTGACCGATGCTTTGAGTAGGAAATCCTTGCATGTGTCCGCGTTGATGGTCAAGGAGTTGGATCTTTTGGAGTAGTTTAGAGACCTTAGTTTAGTGTGTGAGCTTACCCCTATCAGCTTGAGGCTAGGAGCCCTACGGATTACCAGCGGGCTGCTAGAGGAGATCAGAGAAGGGCAGAGGTCTGGTCCTTTTCTGAAGACTCAGTTAGAAGCCATAGCATCGGCGAGTGTTAGTAGTTTTCATGTGGGATTAGATGGAGTCTTGAGACTTCAAGATAGAATCTGTGTTCCCAATATATCCGAGCTTAGAAGGGTGATCTTAGAGGAGGGGCATAGGAGTAGCCTAAGTATCCACCCCGGTGCCACCAAGATGTACCAGGATCTTAAGGCTATGTTTTGGTGGCCAAACATGAAGAACGAGGTTAGCGAGTTTGTGTATGCATGCTTAGTCTATCAGAAGGCTAAGATAGAACACCAGAGACCATCGGGTAAGTTGCAACCCTTAGAGTTACCATAGTGGAAGTGGGATAGTATATCCATGGATTTTGTTGTGGGTTTGCCAAGGACCCGAACAGGGTTAGATTCTATCTGGGTTATTGTTGACAGATTGACCAAGTCTGCCCACTTCATCCCCATCAATATCCGGTTTTCGTTATAAAAGTTAACTTCCTTGTATATAAGTTAGATTATCAGGTTGCACGGGGTGCCATCTAGCATAGTGTCTGACTGGGATCCTAGATTTACTTCTAGATTTTGGGAGAGTTTGAACAAGGCTTTAGGAACCTGGCTTCGGCTAAGTTCGGCCTATCACCCTTAAATTGATGGTTAGACTGAGCGGACCATTCAGTCTCTAGAAGACCTTTTGAAGGCGTGTGTTCTAGAGCAGAATGGTAGCTGAGATAGTTTCCTACCGTTGATAGAGTTTACCTACAACAATAGCTTTCACTCTACCATTGGCATGACTCCCTGTGAAGCCCTGTATGGTAGAAGGTGTAGGACACCCTTATGTTGGTTGGAACCCAACGAGAGTCTTGTGGGATAGGATGAGAATGGCCCAGAGTAGGTAAAAGAGCTATCATGACAAGAGGAGGAAAGACCTAGAAATTAAGGTCGGTAATCATGTATTCTTGAGGGTTACCCCATGGACCGAGGTCGGGCGAGCATTGAAATCCCAAAAACTCACACCCCGATTTGTTGATCCTTTCCAAATTCTTAAAAGAGCCAGCCCTGTCGCCTACCAAGTTGCTTTACCGCCATCCCTCTCTAGTCTTCATAATGTATTCAATGTGTCTCAACTTCGCAAGTACGTTCACGATGCTTCTCATGTGGTCGAGTTGGACGACATTCAAGTAAAGGAAAACCTGACGTATGAAACATTGCCTTTGAGGATCGAGGATCGGCAGGCAAAACATCTAAGAGGAAAAGAAATTCCTTTGGTCAAGGTAGTCTGGGGAGGTACATCGGGAGAAGATGCAACATGGGAGCTAGAAAGCCAGATGCGGGAAGCCTAGCCGACTTTGTTTGCATCAGGTAATTTTGAGGACGAAATTTCAAAAAGGGTGGGAGAGTTGTAACACCCTGAAATTTCAAGTTGCTAAGTGGATGTTTGATGTGTGTTATGTCGCTTGATTATTTATTTTATTTTGGTAATTGTTGTTTGTTATGTTTTTGTCTTGGTATGCGTGTTTGATGATTGATGTGTTAAGTCAATTCTGTGGTTGCTGTCCATGCACGCATAGTAGACATGTCCTGTCAGCGAGGTGTATAGGCAGTAGAGTGGTGTTGCAGAAGCTTATTTCTTCCTTTCTTCTCTTCTTCTTTGCGCTTTTCTCTCTTCTCTCTAAGCTTACCCATATCCAAAAACCATTCTTCCTCAACCCTTCTCTGTGTCACCTTCAACCCCAGAGGATTATCGTAGCTGTCATAGAACCCCCTACGTCAAAAGGAACCTCGTGACCGAAGCGGAAGTCTTAGGCGACCCTTCGTGAAGTTCAAGGAGAACAGAGCTCTACCCTTGCTTTCACGCTTCAGAGGATACTGTTTTAGCGCCGCTCGACTTCAAATAGAACTCCTGGTGAGGTAACGGGAGTTTATCATGTTTAATAACAACTGTAGATACCATAGTTGGGGACTAGGGAGTCCGACTATGAAGATGACTGCATGTCCTTGCTGTGTGTTGTTCTTCTAGTAAAACTGTCTTTTAACGAATGGGATGTGGTATGTTGATGTTTGATGGTGTCCTGTTATGAAGAGTGGGATGATGTTTTGAGGGGGGAGTAAATGTGGTAAGAACTCCCCGTGCAGGCGTGTGAGGTTGGCACTTTGATGCAGAAAACTCCCGAGATACTTTTTAGTAGTGTTTGTGGAGGTGCCAGATACCGGGTTGGGTATGCCGAGCTGAACTCTTTACGTAGCATGTATATGTACATGCGGGACGTGACTCTTAGTGGTCCTTGTTGGAGGATGTCAATATACCGAGTTCCTTACCTGGGATTGTTGTCGCGAACTTGGCAAGTGTACTGTTCGTTTCAAGTAATAAAGTGAGTAAGTAAAGTATCGTCTCCACAGGGATTGAATGCAATTTTATTGTAACATAACGTCTTAGAAATTGGAAGACAAATAATAAATTGAGAGAGTTGGTTGAATTTGTGTGATTACGTAACTAAAATTAAATAACAGAAAATTAACGAGAACGTAAACTAAACTTAATTCGATTGTTATGCAGTGTTGAGAACAATTGTGGTTAAAGCACAATCCCCTATGATCCCTACCTTCTATACTTAGATTGATTATTAACTTGAATTATTTCTAATTGCTCAGCTGATGTATTCTCACATAATTAGCTAAATCCTAATCCCTTAGCAATTTAACCCTTTGGTGAAATTAGAAACCCTAATCCCTTAGTGATTCCCTCTTAAACCAAGCATTCAGCAGATACATCCTGAAATTGCTGCAACTACACATTCCTACCCTAGGTAATGTATAAATTGTCATTTTACTCATTTCAGAAACTAGAATCCCAATATCCCTATTGTGAATCCTAACCCTAAGCATCTTAATAGAATGGACTGTAACACCCCAAAATTTTGAAGAACAGTCAAATTGCTGGGGTGAAATATTAATTGGGGGGCAGTACAAAAGATATAGGGCAAATGATGATTATGCCCCTGAACAATTTCAGAAATGACGGTTATGTCCCTAAGGTAAAAATGACAATTTTGCCCCAGGACATTTTTAGAAATGACCAAATACCCCTAGATATTTTGGTGAGATATTTTAGGGAGGAAATTCCATAGATATCCTTAAACAAATTAGATAATTACCATCACGTCCCGAGGGTGGTAAATGACCAAAATACCCTTTAGGTCAAAAATGCCCAGATGACTTTAGAAATTTTGTGGGAACCTGGAGAATGGATGAAACTCTTTTAGATAATGAAATATTAACATGGTGGGTGACAAGAAATCATAAACACAAATTTCTACGAATTTTGGAAGATAGATTGAAAATAGCTTAATCTAGACTATCTCGAGTATCAGAAAATTATAGGAAAAGGATGGAGGTAATCTATGAAGTTTTTCTTAATTATGGGAGGAATAGGTTGCCTAAATAAGTTAGTTTGGTAATTTTAATAATTAGAGTCAATATGGACCAATAAGAAAATAGCATTTTACTATTACATGCAATAAAAGGAAATTGGATTAATTTGGAATTCTAGATTAAGCCTTGATCATATGATGCAAGATCAATGGAGGAAAACTTGTAGAAAAGTCAAGAATGATCAAGAAGATGGACACTTGTATGGAGAAAAATGAATAGCCAATAAGAACAAAGCTAGTGGAAAGAAAGCAATAATAACTTAAAGATATTTTCATGAATCAAACAAATCAAGATTTCTCTACAAGCTAGCAAAGTAAACGTGCAACATGAAGGGAAGGGAGAATGAAGTGGAATTTTCAAGAACAAAGACACATGTAAGGATAGAAAAGCATTAGCCAATAAAAATTAAGCAAATGGAAGTGAGTAATGATGACTTAAGAAGATTTTTTTTCAAGTAAACCTCCTCTTGACTCCTTTAGACACGGATGAAATTCTAAGCATTATATCAAAGATCCAACGGTCAAAATATTAGATATATGAGATAGGAGTATACCCTTAAAATTTCAAGAAAATCCAACGGTTAATGAATTCAGAATGAATATTTCTATAACACGGGTTTTGGGCAGAGATTTTATGACTAAGCCTAAGCTATTCCACAAAAGAGAAGGAAAATAAATGGAATACATCTTAGCCTAGCTAGTCCACGTGCAACACAAGAAAACAAGAAGAAAAGTGTAGAAATCTCATGAATGAAGACACTTGTAGGGTAAGGAATTGATAGCCAATAAAAAGAATCCAACTAAAAGCAAAACAATCATGACTTTGATGCAACAAAAATCTACAACACCTAAGCCTAAAGCAACCACACGGATTGCACTCCAAATTGCCTAAGTATACGTGCAAAACAAGACAGCCAAGGAAGATTATGGAGTTTTCATGAAATAAGACACTTGGATGGTGCAAATTAAAGAGCCAATAAGAATAAGCCACAAGGAAAGCTAGGCATAATGACTTTGAAGGATATTTGTAGAAAAATCAAGCCTTTAAGCACCCTATAAAAAGGGGTTGGAATCAGAATTTGGGGCAGCTCTAAGAGAGCTGGAACCGTGCACAATTCCTCCTAAAGCCTCTCATTTTATCTCTTCCAAATTATACCTTTCACCTAGAGCAAAAATCAAGGCCTATATGCTTATAATGTCCACGTGAAGATCAAGGAACTTTAGGAGCAAGGATTCTTCAACTTCAAATAAGGAAAAGCTGTCCAAAAGCTTAGGAAACCAAGGTATGGGGAGTTTATGTTGAGCTTAGTTTGAATAATAATCCTTAATTGATTTTATTTTGCTTTGTAGACTAGGTATTTGATAAATTGTCTTAAAGAGCTTAAATGATTAATTGTTTAAGTAACTTGGTTTTAAATTAAGGAATAAGTATTGAATCAATAACTTAAATCTAGTTTAATGAAGGAAAGCTAAAAGTAATTAAGAAAGTAAGAGGTAGTATAGTTGTTTTTAAGAAAACAATCGTTTAAAGCTATAGTTGCTAAATAAAATATGTTGACATATATTGATGTTAGCCGAAATTATGATTATGATTCCTTAAGTATCTATGTTTAATTTGATGTTAGAAATTGATTGGAAATGTGTCTAGGATGTGAAAAATGTTGTTAAATAGCTTTCTTTTACAAGTAATCTATATTGCACACCATGTGTTCGATAGTTTGTCACAAAGAGGAAAAGATGTTTAAGTGTTGTGGATTTAAATCTTTATTGTTGGATATGTAGTATACTTGCATGATTGAATATTTTAAAAGAATAACTACATGATTTTACATGTGTTGTTTAGTGTTTCCATAAAGCACACCAAGTGTTTGATGAAAGGATTCAAAGAAATAAAATAAGTTATGTGATCTTTCATGAATAACTTTAACATGTTGCTTGGTGGTTGATGATTTGGATGTTGAGAAATAAAGTAAGAATGGTGTTATGTTGATGATAGAATAATTGGAATCCTCGTGTTGAATGGTGATTATTCATGGATTCCACGAATTGTGGTGAACTATGACTGATGATAAGATTGTAATGTCAAGTTTTATGTGATAAGCCTTGTGTGCTGAAAAGATGTTTAAAACTTGATAAAATGAAACATTCATGCATTCTCATATGCATAGGCCTGGCGGGGGCATAAGACCGTGAAGTTGATGTTGTTGTTGTTGTCAGATAGCTAAACTGAGTCCACGCGTTCAAAGGTGTTATGAACTTGGGGGTAGTTGAGACAGGGAGGACCACACCACCATGATGATCACATAGGTGGAGATGACTATCCTACGCGCCCCTGGGCTACCCCGACTGGTTGGATAAGTTTGTGCCACTGGGATGGGGCTATCTGACTGTGGCCACTGATGATAATTTAAAAACCTGAGATCTCAGACATGCATCATCTAAAGAAGATAAGCATGCATTACTTACATCCCATGTTGATTAGGTGGAATAATTATTTATTAATGAATATGTGGTATGTTAAATATTTAATTAGTGTGTTGGAAAATAAATGTGTGAATAAGTTGTTTATGTTTATTTTATTCAAACTAAATTAATCATAAACTTACCCTACTTTGTGTCTGTGGTTTGACACCTGTGATGACCCCAATTTATTTGGGCGAGCAGGAAAGCAGGAAGGTCTAGAAGGATTATAAAGAAAAGATGATGAAGATGTACTAAAGTTTAAGTTTCATGTATCTTGTGATTGGACTGTATTTGGACTATATAAATTGTTCTTTAGTCTGTATTACTGGACTGTACTTTATTGTCTGAATAAAATCGTGGAGAGGAAGAATTTATCACAAGCAAAGCAAATGTATTTTCGAAAAAATTTTTAATCAATCTAATTCTAATACAAAGCGAACACAATATTTTATCTAAAATCAACCAAGCACGAGAGATTGGAAAGAGGCGTTACATGGACAGTCCCAATTAAGAACAAGACATGAAGAACAGAATAAAACAAAGTAATTATGATAATTCTCATTAAAATCAATCAAGACATAGAGGAGTTCACATAGGTTCCTGCTCTAACCACAATACAAGAATTTAGCCAAGCATACTCAGAACTGACATTGATCTTGCACTTAGCATGTTCCTAGAGAAGAATTACCAGAGGAAAAGAAGAAGTTACAACAGAGTTGCTATTCTGCAGTTTCCCTAATGAATCCAATCTTCTCCAAGGGTTCTTCAATGGCTTCTTTTGCAGAAAATCTTCAAAAGGTCCAGAGGAAGGTTCTTCTTTGTGTCCCAGAGGTCCCTTTTTATCCCCCATAAGTTCTAGGTTTAATTTTGGTAACAAGGAACTGTTCCCCAAGCTAAATCAGTATCAAATCTTTTAAATCAGGAAATATCGTGCTTGTGGCGCGACCAACGCGGAGTCCCAGGCTGATCGCGTGGGATGTTTGAATTGATTAGGCTATTCTAGAACTCTGGCACTAATAGCGTGGTGTCCCGCGCTGATCACGTGGAACATTTGAACTGAATGCCTGATTTTGATATCACAGCGCTACTCGTGTGGATGGCCACGCTGATAGCGTGGCTTACTCGAGGTTGGCTTTAAGCATCTGGCGCGAGTGGCACGGGTTCTGGCGCAATTCGCGCGGAGTCTTCGAACTGAGTGTTTGATCTTGATACTTTGACGCTGATTGCGTGGGAATTGGCGCGAGTCACGCGGCTTGTTCGAGAGCACTAGCTTGCTCTTTTTGCTTCTTTTCCTCTCTTGTTGGTTCCTAAATGACAAAACAAATAAGAAATTAAAGTAATATGCAATTAAGTGATAACTTACCAAATCCTGATCTAATTTACTAAATCTTAAACAATTTATTAATCAATTAATCCTAAAATTAATATATGCTGGAAGCATATCAAATAATTCCCAGATTTATATATTGTTGTCCTCAGCAATAAACAGAGTTTCTATTTGGAAAGCAAGGTTCAACAATCAAGCATAACATCACATTTGACAATTTTAGAATCACAATGCAGAGTATAATCAACTTTCACATCAAAATTTCAATAACACCTTCAATTCCATCAACTGCAAGAGTTTCACTTGAGTCTTCCTTACCAAGACATGTGTATTTCACTCAACACTCAAGTGTATAAGGGTCATTATACTCACTCAATCCAACACAGTAATAGCACTACCATAAGCTTGATCATATTCTCGAGTTCCTGAAAATAAGAAACATGAATGCATGCACAACTGATCAAAAGGTCTTTATAAGGTTGTAACTTGGCCTGGTTTACGGGTGGGAAAGTTTTGGATAGTGGCTAAAATTGAGATTGGATTTTGTTAGAATTAACCAAGTCCACTTAACCATTCTATCACTCTTATTCTCATGTTTATCTTTATACATCTGATCTTTCTTTTGTCTCTATTTCTTCTATTCTCTCTTTTCTTTTATTCTTTTATGTTCAAAACACTGTAGAAGAGAGATTAGGATAGTAAGAAAATATATTTAGATCCACCAGTTGGTATTTCAGACTTGTTATTTCCCTTACTGGACAGCTGGTATTTCAGACTTGTTATTTCCCAACTGGATTCTTCACTAGATTTGGTTTTTGCCAGATCTGTTCTGTTGGCATTTCACTCTCAAACCAGAATTGTCTTCTTGGGTAACTTTGTCTTTCCTCTTACCCTTCCTTTTCTTTTCCTATTTCCCAATATTCAGTGGGCTTAGTTCTAATTCTTTCTTCCTCCAATCTCAAATAGGGTAGTCAAGGTATATGTTTCAAATGTCAGGTATATGAATAAAAAGGTTTAGGCTCAAAAGGGATGACAATGGAAAATTGAAGGTGAGGCAATTTGTCTCTAGCTTAAAAGAATGAACTGCCTTAATCATATCAGAATATACATGCATTCAAAGAAACAAATCAAGTTCTAGAGTACTTACAAAGTGAGGTCTCTTTGAAAGAACAGTATTGTATGGCTCAATCCTCATCGGTTATAGACTCAAGTTAGCCTCTGTTAACTTCATATCAAGCATTATTTCAACTTCAGCATGAACATCAATATACCAACAACCACAATTCAATCATGATTCATGCAATCCATGCCATATTTCATCTCACTCAAGCTTCCTAACAGAAATTTCTAATTCATCACTGATTTCACAATTTTATTTCTAAGATGTATACGATATACTTCTAACACTTTATTCAAATAATTAACAAAAAATTTAAACCTTTAATGACTAAAATTTAAAACTCATAAAATTTAGCAAAACACCTAAAATTTCTGTTAGACATCCTTTGTTTCTTGAATGTGATTCTTCAAATAAATAATGTGTATACACCCATTCCCAAATTTAGAAAATTGCTGTCCCCAGCAACAACTAACAAGGATCGTGTGCAACGAAAACGCTCAATCACGTAATCATTATTTGAGGAATCGCAACCAAAACGAAACATTAATCCAAACAGAAGACATTCACAATCAAATTATTCATGTATCAATTATCACGAAAGTATCAAGTATTTAAATGTGTACTGCAGTAAAGTAAATGTATGGAAAATTAAAAACAGAAAAAGAAAATAAAAAACAGTAAAATCAAAAATAATCATGTAAATCACTCCTCGCCCTCTATCATCTCGTCCTCAGCAGCCTGAGATGGATCGGGGTGGTCCGCTGCTGGCTCTGTAGGGCTGGAGGGTCCTGGAGGAGTCTGAACTGGTGGCTGAGAAGGTAGTGGTGTGCGCAGATCCTGAGGCCGGTACGTGGTGTAATCAATCCCCCGCTCTCTTGCTAGGTCCTCTAGGAGCCCGATCTGGTACTCCTGAAGCCTGGTCTGATATGCCTGCTCTCTTTGAAGGAGCAGGTAGCTGGGAGAGTCTTCGTAGACCAGCTCATGTCGGGGTGACCTCTGGGTGGAAGAAGTAGGAGGAGCAGGCGGTGCTGGAGGTGAGGGTGGAACAGGAGCCTGTGGCGGAGGCTGCTCATAATCTGGAACTCCCCGAGGACTGCGGGCTGCAAGCTCCTCCGGAGATAGCTTTGAAGCTCTGAGAAGCTGCTCCTCTGCGGCGCTCTCCATCGCATTAGTATACGTCTTCTGGCTCATGATGGAGGTGATACGGACGTCCATAGGCTCATCCTCTGGAATCTCCACACCAGCTCGACGGCATAGATGCAAAATAAGCGAAGAATGAGCCAGTCAGGATTTGCTGCTGGCGTCCTGGATCATATGGAGGATCCTGCTGGACAAGGTAAGAAATGAAGAGGTTACCTTCACCTCATAAAATATATAGGAGGGCAGCTTGCTCCAAGTTCACATCAGTCATGTTAGTAGATGGAATGACTGTGGTTCACGAACTGATGCCAGAATGCTGCATCGCCCACCAAGTCGTGCTTCCTCAGCTTTTCGGGCACGTAGTCTAAGCCGGCCATGTATGATCCTGTGATCCTGTGCCTGATCTGGTCGGCTAGCTGTGGCATCTCATCTCTGTACATCTTAGTGAAGATGTCAGGCTGCATGCTGAGGAAAAGGTGAGCGAACTCACAGCGGGAGAAGGGGGAGTAGCTGGTATCGAGGAATTCCTTGATAGTCTTCTCGTCAAACGGAACCTGGACTCCCCGGACCCAGTTGGTCCTCCTCTCAAAAACCGTCGCTCGATCCACGTTCACCAAGAACTCCTTCAGAATGGAGCTGGAGCTCGGCGCAGGAAAGCTCACCAGCTGCTGCCACTACCGCCTGGTGATCACCTCAAGAATAGGGGAGTCCTCAGGTAGTGACACCCATAGAATCTTCTTCTCTGGTATAATTTTCTTGGGTAGATACCAAGAATCAAATCGCTCCTTACACTCGGCGGAGCGGAAATGGGCTTCATCATACTTCGAAATTCGAGCTCGTTTACTGCTACATGCAACGGTGCTCTTCTTCTTCCCTTTCGTAATCTGTTTACCCTAAAAATCAGAAAATATCCAATATACAAATATGATTAAAAGGAAATTGTCAGTAACAAGCATGATATGAACCTAAATGTGGCAATTCCCAGATTTAAATTTATTCAATGTACTAAACAAAACACAATTAAACTAATTTAACCAAGCCCCCAAAATCAAAAATCATCAGTTTGCATGAAACAACGACCTAAGGATTCCCAGATTTAATTTATTCCATATACTTGTCAAAAAACACAATCAGATCAATTTGACCAAGAAACCCAATCAAAAGTTTACAAATTGAAAGAAGAAATAAAATTCAGGGTTATAGATTTGAATTCTCCAATTCGCTAAACAAACAGAATCATAAGCCAAAAATTTAAGGGAATCATATGCAGGTGTTGGGGGTATACATAGCTACCAATTCTCAATTTGGTTTCAGACAACAATCCCATGTTCATGTAATCAATTCTTAACTCACTTGTGTCTGAAAAAGAAACAAAACTCACCAAGCAGAGGTATGCTTATCCAAAGTAAAATTGCTAATCAATATCTGAGTTATACCAAACTAATCAATATCAGGCACATGCACTTAACCACAATTTAATCAATGCTATACCAGCAACCACTCAATCATCATGCATTCCAGTTCACCAAATGCAGTGCACAATAGGTATACCAGACCCTAACAATCTCAACACAATAATATCACACAAAAGAAGATTTGGTTATTGACACAAAATTTAGACTTTGCACTGGCATCCTAAATCAGTATTCAATTAAGCATAGGAAGGTTATGCACATCAAAAATTCCCAGATTCAATTGCACACTAAGTCTCCATTCATATTTAAGCAAAGGCTCATGCTTCATTCCAAAACAAAAATTTATCAGTCAATTCTGTCATCAACACACCATTTATGGTTTACATTTCAGTCCAATGATTAACTAGGCCTATATGTTCCTGCTACATATCACACCATAACATTAGAATCCTAGTAATGACCAATATCAAACAACATGTATCAAAATTCATTCCATAGGTTAATTAGATCAACATGAAACTTCTTCACACATTCCACTGACCACAACATTAGGGCCAGGCTTAATCTAATGGATCCAAGCATCACATATCACTAAGAATTGTTCATGGAGACCTAACATTTCTCAATCCAAGTAAACTAAAGATAAGAAGAATTGGGTATTCTGTTACTGAACCTGCTTTACAAAGAAAACTACCCAACCAAAATGTTAATCAACCAAAATTGAAAAGCACAGCACAGAGCTGGCGCGACTAGCGCCCATATCCATGCGAATCGCGTGGAATTGCGATACCACCATTGTTGCTCTGCAACTTCCTATTCCTAACCTCACCTTTTTGTGCCTTTTTATGCAATGTACATGCTTAGGGATAGAAACTTACCTTGTCTCCTGCCATTTGAATGCGAAACGAGTGAAAAAAAGTTGGATTCCACGAAGTACTTCAAGCTTTGCAATCAATGGTGGAATGAAGATGATGATTCTTAGGGATTTGAAAACCTAAATGGAGATTGAATGGTTTACTGGTGGCTAAAGGTTCGAATGGAATTGAATGGAAGCTAAGAATTTGAGAGAAATGAAGGGATTTAGGGAGGAGAAACAAGGAGGCGCGAATTGGGTTTCTGAAATCCCCTTTTAAAAAACTAAACTGGTGGTCTCGCATGGATCGCGCCATGTACGGCGCTAACCGCATGGAGAGCAAAGTAGGGATTCTTAGTTCGAACCTGTAGCGCGGCTCGCGCCACACTCCACGCGATCAGCATGAAATGATGCAGAAGGGTCCTCTGGTTTCGAACATCTGACGCTAGTAGCGCCATGATTCACATGGTTAGCGTGAGAAGATTCAAAAATTACTCAAGGTTTGAATCCTTCGCGGTAGTAGCGCGGTCAGCCACGCGATTCGCGTGAAATGATACAGATGAGGGCTTGAAGTTCGAACAACTAGCGCGACTCGTGCCATCCCCACGCGATTAGCGTGAAAACATGAATTAAAGCCCCTAGGTTCGAATGGATGGCGCTATTAGCGCCACAGGTCACGCTATCAGCGTGACTAGGCCGCACCTTACATGGATTTTTATTACTCCCTAGCACGATTGGCGTGGAATCCACGCGATTCGCGAGGGATGTCAAACTGCCCTTCATCCCTTTTCAATGCTTTTTATTATTATATATTCTAAGGTAAACTAAATATAGGCATGGATAACCTATAATATAAGAACTAAAATGCAAATTAACGCTGAATTAAACTATGCAGCTAACTAATTAGAAAGAACAATTAACATCAACCAAAAACAATTAAAATTGAATGATTAAGACTAAGCATAAAAACATTAACTGAATTAAAAACCTGCAGAAATTCAAATCAACAAAACAATAAAAAAAAATGCTTGGATTGCCTTCCAAGTAGCGCTTTGTTTAACATCATGAGCTTGACGTACCACCCTTCAATCAACGGGTGGATTCAGTGGAATAGAAACCGAATTCCTATCCACTTGACCACCAAAATAATGTTTCACCCTGCATCCATTCACTTTAAAAGACCTGTCATTGTCTAAGGGGGAAATTTCAACTGTTCCGTAAGGATAAACCTTTCGTACTAAAAATGGGCCAGACCAACGGGATTTTAACTTACCTGGGAAAAGTCTCAGGCGAGAATTATAAAGCAATACCTGTTGTCTCGTCTCAAATTCTTTAGGATGAATTTTATGATCATGCCACTTCTTGGTCTTCTCTTTATAAATCCTGGCATTCTCATTTGCAGCTAACCTGAACTCATCTAGCTCATTTAATTGCAACAATCATTTTTCATTAGATTTAGAGAGTTCAAAGTTTAAGAATTTGGTGGCCCACAAAGCTTTATGTTCTAACTCAATTGGGAGATGGCAAGACTGACCGTATACAAGTTGAAATGGAGACATACCTATAGGTGTTTTAAATGCAGTCCGATATGCCTAAAGTGCATCGTCCAACTTCTTGGCCTAATCTTTCCTAGAATTTCCAACAGTCTTTTCTAAAATTCTTTTAAGTTCTCGGTTAGAAATTTCTACCTGTCCACTTGTTTGAGGATGATATGGTGTGGCAACTCTGTGGTTGGCTCCATATTTAGCAAGTAAGCTATCAAACTGTTTATTGCAAAAGTGGGTACCTCCATCACTGATTATAGCTCTCGACACTCCAAAGCGGGTGAAGATATTCTTCTGCAAGAATAAGACCACCACCTTCGCATCATTGGTTAGTAAGGCCACAACCTCAACCCATTTAGACACATAATCTACTGCGACCAAGATATATTGATTGGAATATGATTTAGGGAAGGGTCCCATAAAATCAATCCCCCATACATCAAACAGCTCAACTTCTTGGATGTTGTTCAGTGGCATCTCATCTTTTCGAGAGATATTTCCCGTCCTTTGACAATTATCACATTTTCCACAAAATCCCTTGCATCATTGAATAATGTGGGCCAATAATAACCGCACTGCAAGACTTTTTGTGCTGTTCTATTCCCTCCAAAGTGTCCTCCATAATCCGAAGCATGGCAATGCCAAAGGATTTTAGGTGCCTCTGACTCAGTTACACATCTGCGAATTACCCTATCAATACATTGAAAATAAAGAAAAGGGTTATCCCACAAATACCTCTTTGAATCATGGAGAAACTTCTTTTTCTGTTGTCAATTTAATTCTTCAGGTATTACACCTATAGCTTTGTAGTTAGCCATATCTGCAAACCATGGGCTGACTTGGATTGCCATCACTCCTTCATCAGGAAAATACTCATTGATTTCTACTTCTGGGCCATCTTGCAACTTCTTGTCTTGAATCCTCGACAAATGATTAGCTACCTTGTTTTCCACTCCAGCTTTATCTTTGATTTCCAAATCAAACTCCTGAAACAAAAGCATCCAACGCAGCAAGTGTGGCTTTGCGTCTTGCTTATTCATTAAAAATTTAAGAGCTGCATGGTCAGTGTAAACAATAATTTTAGAGCCAACCAAATAAGGCCTAAATTTGTCTAACGCATAAACCACAGCTAGCATTTCTTTTTCAGTGGTGGCATAATTAATTTGTGCCTCATTCAAAATCTTACTAGCATAATATATGACATGTAGACGCTTATCTTTTCTTTGTCCTAAAACAGCACCTATTGCATAAGCACTAGCATCACACATAAGTTCAAATGGTAAGGTCCAATCAGGGGCTATTAAATAGGTGCAGTAGTAAGTTTCTTTTTCAATACATTAAATGCATCCAGACAAACTTTATCAAAACAAAAGTTTACTCCCTTTTCAGTCAATTTGGCTGAGAGGTTTTGCAATCTTGGAAAAATCCTTGATGAACCTCCTGTAAAACCCTGCATGACCTAAAAAACTTCGAACACCATTAACATTTATAGGGGGAGGCAATTTTTCAATCAATAACAATTTAGCTCTATCAACCTCTATCCCTTTTTCAGAAACTTTATGGCCTAGGACAATTCCATCACGAACCATGAAATGACACTTTTTCCAATTTAAAACTAAATTTGTCTCTTGACATCTTTTTAAAACTTTAGCTAAGTTAGCCAAACATGAATCAAAGCAAGAGCCAAAAACAGAAAAGTCATCCATAAATACTTCTAAACCTTTTTCAACCATGTCAGAAAAAATGGAAAGCATACACCTTTGAAATGTTGCAGGTGCATTGCATAGGCCGAAAGACATTCTTCTGTACGCAAACACTCCAAAAGGACAAGTGAAGGCTGTCTTTTCTTGATATTCGGGTGCTACTGGGATTTGATTGTACCCATAATACCCATCTAAAAAGCAATAATAATCATGCCCTACTAATCTCTCAAGCATTTGGTCCATGAATGGAAGAGGGAAGTGATCCTTCCTAGTTGCATCATTCAGTCTTCTATAATCTACACACATCCTCCAGCCTGTGATCGTTCTTGTGGGAATCAAGTCATTGTTGTCATTTTGATTGACTGTCATCCCACCTTTCTTGGGGACGGTCTGAACTGGACTTACCCATGCGGTGTCTGAAATTGAGTAAATCATACCTGCATCTAACAACTTAACCACTTGTTTTCTGACCACTTCTTTCATAGTTGGGTTAAGTCTCCTCTGTGGTTGTCTCACTGGTTTCATATCCTCTTCCATAAGAATTTTATGAGTACAAAAAGATGGATTAATACCTTTCAAATCGGATATGGACCAGCCTATAGCGGTTTTGTGCTCCTTGAGTACTTTCAATAGCTGCTCTTCCTCATAAAATTCCAGCCCTTTATTGATAATGACTGGGTATGTTTCTCCATCACCTAGAAACACATACTTCAAAGTTCTCGGTTAGAAATTTCTACCTGTCCACTTGTTTGAGGATGATATGGTGTGGCAACTCTGTGGTTGGCTCCATATTTAGCAAGTAAGCTATCAAACTGTTTATTGCAAAAGCGGGTACCTCCATCACTGATTATAGCTCTCGACACTCCAAAGCGGGTGAAGATATTCTTCCGCAGGAATAAGACCACCACCTTCGCATCATTGGTTAGTAAGGCCACAGCCAGGTCATGCATTGATGATACCCATGTTTTATACTTCATTTGTATGTGTGGAAATAGAATGAAGGCACTCGCATACTTGTGGGTTTCAGTGGGCTGAGAACGCAGGTACTATGAGGTCATCAGGTTTGGAATTCCCTTACAACGCTGGCTGATCACCGGGTGGGGGAATGGCCAGTGCACGACAGGGTGGCCCTGATAAGCGGTGAATCATTTTTCCTGTGAGAGGCTATTTTCGGTGATGGTACCACATTGCATGCTGATAGATGAGTCAGGTGCATGCATCATTCTATACATGATTGTTTGGGTTGTGAAATGCATTGGATGATTGGTTTGTGGAGTGTGTACTGGAATCATGGATTTTTGTTAATGATTGTGGTGGGTAATATTGTTTCCTTCCCAATTGCTGTTATCTGATGTTTGTTGGTTTTTATATAATAAACTCACCCTTGCATTTGTTGTACCGTGTGGTTGGTACCTGTGATGATCGCGAACTTTCGTTCGTGGGAGCAGATAAGCAGCAGTAGGTGACTTTGGAGGGAGATCTTCTTTTTGGTTGGAGCCGCCAAGCCGACGTGATGACGTTGGATTCCTTTTTGGAGAAAGAGTTGTGTTTTGTTAATCAACTCTCTCTTAGTTAGTCTTTGGCTTTTTGTTGATATGTAATTTCAGGTGTATATACACGTAAAGCTAAAGGAAGTTCTGACATGTACTAATTTAATATATATGCATAATGTGTTTAAATATGTAATTGTAATATGTGTATGATAATTGTATTATCGCGAAAAATTTACCATCATTTTCATAATCAAGTTAATGAAGTTTTATTAAGAATTGAAGTTGCACGATTAAGAGTTAGTGATATCATAGAGACAAGGCGGGTCGTTAACATTGGCTTCTTAGGAGATGCAGAATTTTTCTCTTGCTTACTTGAGGACGCTTCTACATCTTGTTCTGCATCCCTTATGGTGTTTTCTTCTTCAGCTCCTTTTTGACTCACCTTTGGATTCTCTGGAGGTGTAATTACCTTTCCACTCCTAGTGGTTATTGCTTTCGCATACTCCCTTGGATTCACAATGGTGTCACTTGGAAACTGTCCTTGAGACCTTTCAGCTAGTTGTTTGGCCAATTGCCTGATTTGATTCTCAAGATTCCTAATGGAGGCATCTTGATTTTTATGATGAGCTCTGGTCTCATTAATCAAGGCATTGGTAGCCTGGATGTGCTCATTAGTTGTTTTAGACAGTTGCAACATAGTTTTTTCCAGCTCCGATGGATCTTTGGGTGGAATAGGTGGAGGCTGCAAATAATTGTTAGATTTATAATCTAATCCACCACCTTGGATTCTCCTTTGGAAATTATTCCCCATAGCATTGTTTTGATTTCTCTGGAAATTTTGTTGGGGTCTCTGATCATACCAAAGGCCATTTACCTGCACTGGGTCAGCTCCTACCAATGTGGGACATTCATTAGATTCATGCTCACCTTGGCAATACTCACATGTGGCGGGTTGCATTCTGCTGGATGAAACTTGAGCTGCAGAGACTTGGAGTTTGTCAATCTTTGCATTTAATTTGGCTAATTGCTGAGCCAATTTTTTCTGTTCAGCTAACATTGCATCATTACTCCCTAACTGGATAACTTCTCTCTTGGGCTGAACTGGGATGCGTTCATTTTCATCACGGGCTAGAGAGTCAATCAATTCATACATCTGGACTGCAGTTTTCGATCTTATGGAACCACCAGCTGCAACATTAACAATAAGGCGTGATTCAGGTATCATTCCATTAAAGAAAATACGTATCTTTTTATCCACAGTCATGCATATTGTGGACACCTCCGAATCAGCTCTTGAAATCTATTCCATGTTGCACATAAAGTTTCCCTCTCATGTTGAGTGAAATTGGTGATCTCATTCACCAACCGATTGTATTTATCCATTGAAAAGTATTGAGAGAAAAATTTTGCAACTAATTTGATAGAGGACTCTCTAAGGATCATGATGATGGAGGTCCATTACAAGCCAAAGGTTTAGAAGGAGAGCTTGAAGCACTTCCTTTGGTGAACTTTGAAGGACCCATGACAAGAGCTAGAACCCAAGCCATTCAAGACCACATCAAAAGTCTTATTTTGTTGTAAAAAGCAAGTACTGTCTGTAATAATCGATTACAACGTTTCTGTAATCGATTACACAAGTTAACTGTCTGTCTGTTTTAATCGATTACGATGTATCTGTAATCGATTACCAAGCTTTTCTGTCTGTTGTAATCGATTACGACGTTGCTGTAATCGATTACACAGTACTGAAACGCTCTGTTTTAATCGATTAGCTTCGTTTTAATCGATTATTTTCATTTAAAATGGTACTGCAGCTTTCCTTTTGTTGTTTTCATGTAATGGGCTTTGATATTTCAGCAAATGGGCCTAAATTTACGTTTTTAGGTGCTTATTAGAGGCCTAGCCATATAAATACTCAGACTTTGCTATTTTTGGTTAACTTTGATGAATGAAATTGAGCTTTTGCTTAAATTGAGAGCTTAGCCTCTTGTTGGTTCTTGATTGAGACCAAATTGATTCTTATCAAGGAAGTTTTCCTTTGTGGCGAATCCTCCTCCGACTTATCGCTCCGTTACGGATCGTGGCGTCTTTCCTAATCATTCCTTAATCTTTTCCATTTTTCTATTTGAGTTTCAAACCCCAATTCATGGAGTCTTGAAGTTTGCAATCCGGAAACGATCCAAGCCAAGCATTCATGTCTTGGTAGTCATCATGAGCCTTGAAGTTTGCAATCCGGAAACGATCCAAGCCAAGCATTCATGTCTTGGTAGTCATCATAATTCTTCCCAAGTGGTTATGCTATTTGAGGTCTGTCTATCTAACCATCTAAGTGCTTTCCCTTTAACAGTAAAAGGAAATAACCTCAATCTTATAGCATCATCTAACACCCCTTGGTGTCTAATGGTATCACAGATTCTCAGAAATCTGTCAATGAAATCATGGGGATCTTCATTATCTTCCACTTCAAACTGATTGCGGTCCACCAATGTAATCAATGAAGGATGAATATCAAAGTGATTTGCTTCAATTGGTGGTCTTACAATACTAGAGTTTGGTCTAGTGAACAATGGAGCCAAAATATCCTCCATTAGTTCATCTTTCGATCTTGGCTGATTATTTCCTCGGTCAGCCATTGCTGATTCTAATTCAGAGATTGAATCACAATCAGAGTCTTCTGCTTCTCTTTCTCTTTCTCTGGCTAGTCTCCTGTTTCTTCTAATAGTTCTTTCTATTTTAGGATCGTACTGCAGATGATCAGGATTAACTACACCTCGCATAAACTAAGAAAAGCAGTTTAGTAACAAAAGAAATTCCAATCTCAAGATTTAAAGTTAATATAAAATTGGCTATTGCAATCCCCGGCAACGCCGCCAAAAACTTATTACGAACTCGGCAAGTGTATTGTTTGTTTCAAGTAATAAAGTGAGTAAGTAAAGTATCGTCTCCACAGGGATTGAATGCAATTTTATTGTAACTTAACGTCTTAGAAATTGGAAGACAAATAATAAATTGAGAGAGTTGGTTGAATTTGTGTGATTACGTAACTGAAATTAAATAACAGAAAATTAACGAGAACGTAAACTAAACTTAATTCGATTGTTATGCAGTGTTGAGAACAATTGTGGTTAAAGCGCAATACCCTATGATCCCTACCTTCTATACTTAGATTGATTATTAACTTGAATTATTTCTAATTGCTCAACTGATGTATTCTCACATAATTAGCTAAATTCTAATCCCTTAGCAATTCCCTTTGGTGAAATTAGAAACCCTAATCCCTTAGTGATTCCCTCTTAAACCAAGCATTCAGCAGATACATCCTGAAATTGCTGCAACTACACATTCCTATCCCTAGGTAATGTATAAATTGTCATTTTACTCATTTCAGAAACTAGAATCCCAATATCCCTATTGTGAATCCTAACCCTAAGCATCTTAATAGAATGGCCAGTCCCAATTAAGAACAAGACATGAAGAACAGAATAAAACAAAGCAATTATGATAATTCTCATTAAAACCAATCAATCTTGCACTTAGCATGTTCCTAGAGAAGAATTACCAGAGGAAGAGAAGAAGTTACAACAGAGTTGCTATTTTGCAGTTTCCCTAATGAATCCAATCTTCTCCAAGGGTTCTTCAATGGCTTCTTCTGCAGAAAATCTTCAAAAGGTCCAGAGGAAGGTTCTTCTTTGTGTCCCAGAGGTCCCTTTTTATCCCCCATACGTTCGAGGTTTAATTTTGGTAACAAGGAACTGTTCCCCAAGCTAAATCAGTATCAAATCTTTTAAATCAGGAAATATCGTGCTTGTAGCGCGACCAGCGCGAAGTCCCACGCTGATCACGTGGGATGTTCGAATTGATTAGGCTGTTCTAGAACTCTGGCGCTAATAGCATGGTGTCCCGCGCTGATCGCGTGGAACATTCGAACTGAATGCCTGATTTTGATATCACAGCGCTACTCGCGTGGATGGCCACACTGATTGCGTGGCTTACTCGAGTTGAAAGGTTGGCTTTAAGCATCTGGCGCGGGTTCTGGCGCGATCCGCGCGGAGTCTTAGAACTGAGTGTTTGATCTTGATACTTTGATGCTGATCGCGTGGGAATTGACGCGAGTCGCGCGACTTGTTCGAGAGCACTAGCTTGCTCTTTTTGCTTCTTTTCCTCTCTTGTTGGTTCCTAAATGACAAAATAAATAAGAAATTAAAGTAATATGCAATTAAGTGATAACTTACCAAATCCTGATCTAATTTACTAATTCTTAAACAATTTATTAATCAATTAATCCTAAAACTAATATATGCTAGAAGCATATCAGTTGTTCCCTTAGAGCTGTAAGGTTCCCTAACTCGGATGAGTTCGTGCCTTTTTGGGAAAAGACCTATCGGGTTCCTTACTCAGATGAGCTCGTGCTTTCTCAGTATAAGAGCCATCGAGTTCCCTAACTCAAATGAGCTCCTGCCTTTTTGGAAAAAGACCTATCGGGTTCCTTACTCGGATGAGCTCGTGCTTTCTCAGTATAAGAGTCATCGAGTTCCCTAACTCAAATGAGCTCGTGCCTTTTTGGGAAAAGACCTATCGGGTTCCTTACTCGGATGAGCTCGTGCTTTCTCGTTATAAGAGCCATTGAGTTCCCTAACTCAAATGAGCTCGTGCCTTTTTAGGAAAAGACCTATTGGGGTTCCTTACCCGGATGAGCTCATGCTTTCTCAATATAAGAGCCATTGAGTTCCCTAACTCGGATGAGCTCGTGTCTTTTTGGGAAAAGAGCTATCAGGTTCCTTACCCAGATGAGCTCATGCTTTCTCGGTATAAGAGCCATCAGGTTCCCCTAACTCGGATGAGCTCGTATCTTCTCGATAAAAGAGCCATTGGGTTTCCCTACTCGGTTGAGCTCGTGTCCTTTCTTTAGAACGACAGGGTTCCTTTCCCTGGTTCGTTCCTTCTTTCGAGTTGTTGAACTTGCTTTCTTTTCTTTAGGGATACCGGGTTCTCTTCCCGTGCCAATTCTTTCTTTAAATCGGTTAAGCTCATTCCTTCCTTTGGAGTTGCCAGGCTTGTGCTGTCTGTTTTAATCGATTAAAAACGCTTGTGTAATCGATTGCATAGTGTTGGGTCCGTTCTTGGGGTTTTGTAAGACCAAGGTCTGACCTCGTCCACCCTTGTTCGGGTTTTATCTCCCAATCATAGTGTTTATGTCTAAGTGTCAACTCGGACACCTAATACTTCACATCGTTTCTCTAGTCTATGTTGTGTGCTACATGTGTAATGAACTTGTATGGTATTATTGAAACTTTGGAAGGTTGGCTCGTGAGATGATGTTGTGCATTGATACCATAGGGGGTGTATGGCAATATCCTACCCAGTAAGAGTTCATTCCTGGTGAGCCATACATTGATGGCGCCCGTGGTTATCAAATGCGGGTGGATATACATAGATACCCATGGGGGTGTATGGCATTATCCTACCCAGGAAGAGTTCGTTCCTAGAGGGTCATACATATATATGGTGTCATGATGATATGGTATGTATAGACACATGAGATGCCAGGACCGGGTGGTTAACCTTGCAAGGACCACGGTGAGTGCATCAATGATGCCCTCGTTTTGGGCGGTATGTATGTACATGGGGGGTGTATGGCATTATCCTACCCAAGAAGAGTTCGTTCATGGTGGGTCATACATTGATGGTGCCCATGTGACATTACATTTGCACGACGGAAATAGGATGATTGGTTGTAGGGTGTTGGAGTACTTGGGGGGCCACGTCTACTGGGTACTCCATCTGACACCCGGAGCTGATCACTACCGGGGGGGAGTGACCTATGCTCGACAGAGTGACCCTGACAAGCTACTGCATCATCGAGATCACAAGGATGGGCTATTTCCGTGATGGTACCACATTGCATGCTGAGAGAATGGTAAGAGCATGCATCATGCTAGGCATATAAGTTGACTTTGTGGAATGTCTGTGGATTGTTTGTCCATGTTGGCAGTGTGATGAAATGCCGGGTTATGGTTGTGATGCTGTGATGGTTGGATTGTCTTCCTTAACTGATGTTATCTGTTGTTTGTTATTTTACTTGATGAACTCACATTTGCTTTATTGTACCATGTGGTTTGGTACCTGTGATGATCGCGAACCGTGTTCTTGTGAGCAGACGGGCAGCAATAGGTGATTCGGAAGAGGACCATCTTTTGGGTAGGAGCCGCCGAGTGGCCGGGATGTCGATGGACAAGATCCCGGGCAGTAGTTATGTTTTGCTCGTTACACTCGTTGTTTTGATAGTCACATCCCGTGTTTTGCTAGGCTTGGTTAATTCGAATTGGTGGCGCTATTAGCGCCGTATCCTACGCGATCAGCGTGAGATGGTCGAAAGCTCTTTATTGTTTTCCAATGCTTTTTATATGCTTTTATCCATTTAAATCCTAAGGTAAGCCAAATGTACAAATAACAATCTAAAATAAAAGGGCTAAAATGCAAATTAACACTTAAAATTAAAACATGCTGTTACTAATTAGAACAATTAACATCAACCAAAATAAATTAAGAACAAATTATTATAACTAGGCAGAAAATACTAACTGAATTAAAACTTGCAAAAATTGAAAATAACAAAATCAAAAGCTTGGATTGCCTTCCAAGTAGCGCTTGTTTAACGTCATGAGCTTGATGGACAACCATTAGTCATCCAATGAATTTAGTGAAATGGAAACTGCATTCCTATCCACTTCCCCTCCAAAATAAGGCTTCAATCTACACCCATTCACTTTGAATGACCTGTCATTATCTAAGGGAGAAATTTCTACTGTTCCATAGGGATAAACCTTGCACACTAAAAATGGACCAGACCAATGGGATTTTAACTTACCTGGAAACAGTCTTAGGCAAGAATTATAAAGCAAAACCTGTTGTCCTGGTTCAAATTCTTTGGGGCGGATCTTGTTGTCATGCCACTTCTTTGTTTTCTCTTTATATATCCTGGCATTCTCATATGCAGCTAACCTGAACTCATCTAACTCATTTAATTGCAACAGACGTTTCTCATTAGATTTAGAGAGTTTAAAATTTAAGAATTTAGTTGCCCACAAAGCTTTATGTTTTAACTCAATTGGAAGATGGCAGGACTTACCGTACACAAGTTGAAATGGAGACATACCTATAGGTGTTTTAAATGCAGTCCGGTATGCCCACAATGCATCATCTAGCTTCTTAGCCCAATCTTTCCTAGAACTTCCAACAGTCTTTTCTAAAATTCTTTTAAGTTCTCGGTTAGAAATTTCTACCTGACCGCTGGTTTGTGGATGATACGGTGTGGCAACTCTGTGGTTGACTCCATATTTGACAAGTAAGCTGTCAAAATGTTTATTGCAAAAGTGGGTACATCCATCACTGATTATGGCTCTCGGCACTCCAAAGCGGGTAAAGATATTCCTCCGAAAGAATGAGACCACCACCTTCGCATCATTGGTTGGCAAAGCGACAGTTCCACCCATTTAGACACATAGTCGACTGCAACCAAGATATATTGATTGGAGTATGATTTAGGGAAAGGTCCCATAAAATCAATCCCACATACATCAAACAACTCAACTTCTTGGATGTTGTTCAGTGGCATTTCATCTTTACGAGAAATATTTCCCGTCCTCTGACAATTATCTCATTTTTCCACAAATTCTCTTGCATCCTTGAATAATGTTGGCCAATAATAACCGCACTGCAAGACTTTTTGTGCTGTTCTATTCCCTCCGAAGTGACCTCCATAATCCGAAGCATGGCAATGCCAAAGGATTTTAGGTGCCTCTGACTCAGTTACACATCTGCGAATTACCCTATCAGTGCATTGAAAATAAAGAAAAGGGTTGTCCCACAAAATACCTCTTTGAATCATGGAGAAACTTCTTTTTCTGCTGCCAATTTAATTCTTCTGGTATTACACCCACAACTTTGTAGTTAGCCATATCCGCAAACCATGGGCTGACTTGGATTGCCATCACTCCTTCATCAGGAAAATACTCATTGATTTCTACTTCTGGGCCATCTTGTAACTTCTTGTCTTGAATTCTTGACAGATGATCAGCTACCTTGTTTTCCACTCCAGCTTTATCTTTAATTTCTAAACCGAACTCCTGAAACAAAAGCATCCAACGCAGCAAGTGTGGCTTTCCGTCTTGCTTATTCATTAAAAATTTAAGAGCGGCACGGTCAGTGTAAACAATCACTTTGGAACCAATCAAGTAGGACCTAAATTTGTCTAAAGCATATACTACTGCTAGCATTTCTTTTTCAGTAGTGGCATAATTGATTTGTGCCTCATTCAAAATTTTACTAGCATAGTATATTACATGTAAACGTTTTTCTTTCCTCTGTCCTAAAACAGCACCAATTGCATAAGCACTAGCATCACACATAAGTTCAAATGGTAAAGTCCAATCAGGGGCTATTAAAACAGGTGCAGTGGTAAGCTTCTTTTTTAGTATATTAAATGCATCCAGACAAGCTTTATCAAAACAAAAGTCTACTCCCTTTTCAGTCAGTTGGCTGAGAGGTTTTGCAATCTTGGAGAAGTCTTGAATAAACCTTCTGTAAAACCCTGCATGGCCTAGAAAACTTCTCACACCATTAACATTAATAGGAGGAGGTAATTTTTCTATCAATAATAATTTAGCCCTATCTACCTCTATTCCCATTTCAGAAATTTTATATCCTAAGACAATTCCTTCGCGGACCATGAAATGACATTTTTCCCAGTTTAAAACTAAATTTGTTTCTTGACATCTTTTTAAAACCTTAGCTAAGTTAGCTAAACATGAATCAAAGCAAGAGCCAAAAACAGAAAAGTCATCCATAAATACTTCTAAACCTTTTTCAACCATGTCAGAAAAAATAGAAAGCATGCACCTTTGAAATGTGGCAGGTGCATTGCATAGGCCGAAAGGCATTCTTCTATATGCAAATACTCCAAAAGGACAAGTGAAGGCTGTCTTTTCTTGATCTTCGGGTGCTACTGGGATTTGGTTATACCTGGGATACCCATCTTAAAAACAGTAATAGTCATGCCCTGCTAATCTCTCAAGCATTTGATCCATGAATGGAAGGGGAAAGTGATCTTTCCTAGTTGCATCATTCAATCTTCTATAATCTACACACATCCTCCAACCTGTGATTGTTCTTGTGGGGATTAAGTCATTGTTGTCATTTTGAATGACTGTCATCCCACCTTTCTTGGGAACGGTTTGGACTGGGCTTACCCATGCAGTGTCTGAAATTGGATAGATCATACCTGCATCTAACAACTTAACCACTTCTTTTCTTACCACTTCTTTCATAGTGGGGTTAAGTCTCCTCTGTGGCTATCGTACTGGTTTCATATCATCTTCCATAAGAATTTTATGAGTACAAAAGGAGGGATTAATACCTTTCAAATCGTAGATGGACCAGTCTGTAGCGGTTTTGTGTTCTTTAAGTACTTTCAGCAATTATTCTTCCTCACAAAACTCCAGCCCTTTGTTGATAATGACTGGGTAGGTTTCTCCATCTCCTAGAAACACATACTTCAAGGTCTCTGGTAATTCTTTCAGCTCCACTTTTGGTGCTCCAACTGGGATGTCATCTTCTTTCTTCTCCAGCACCTCCATGGCCATTTCCAATTCTTCTTGTATGGTTTCTTGGCTTCTAATCTCCAGCACTTCTTTAAGTTCTTCTTCTTCTTCCAATTGACCTACACTAATCACATTATCCAAAACATCTAGCCTAAAACAATCATGTTCATCAGATGGATTTTTCATAGCATCAAAAACATTAAAAGTAATGGACTCATCATCCATCCTAAGTTCTAGTTTATCTTTCTCTACATCTATTAAAGCCCTAGCAGTGGCTAGAAATGATCTACTTAAGAGAAGGGGTATTTCACTTTCACCATCCATGTCTAAAACTATAAAGTCTGCAGGAAAAATAAACTTATCTACTTTTACTAGAACATCTTCAATAACTCCTATAGGCTTCCTTAAGGAGCGGTCTGCAAGTTGTAGAGAGACTCTTGTAGGCTTTAGTTTGGTGATTCCCAAGGACCTGCAAACTGACAATGGCATTAAGTTTATACTTGCTCCCAGGTCACATAAAGCTTTTCCTACATTGATGTTCCCTATTGCAATTGGAATATTAAAACTGCCTGGGTCTTTAAGCTTTGGTGGCAGCTTTCTTTGTATTATGGCACTGCACTCTTCAGTAAGTGCAATAGTCTCACATTCCTGCAATTTATGTTTCCTAGACAACAGTTCTTTCATAAATTTTGCATAGTTAGGCATATTAGCTAAAGCTTCAGCAAATGGAATGTTAATATGCAATTTTTTAAACATTTCTAAGAACCTGGCAAACTGTTGCTTTTGTGCTTGTTGCTTGCTTTTTACTGGATAAGGGGGCTTCTCAAAGCGGGAGAAATCCATTGGCTTCTTAGGAGGTGCAGAATTTTTCTCTTGCTTACTTGGAGATGCTTCTATATCTTGTGTTGCATCGCTTATGGTGTTTTCTTCCTCAGCTCCTTTTTGACTCACCGTTGGATTCTCTGGAGGTGTAATTACCTTTCCACTTCTAGTGGTTATTGCTTTCACATGCTCCCTAGGATTCACAATGGTGTCACTTGGAAATTGTCCTTGAGACCTTTCAGCTAATTGCCCAATTTGACTCTCAAGATTTCTAATGGAGGCATCTTGGTTTTTATGATGAGCTCTAGTCTCATTAATGAAGGCATTGGTGGCTTGGATGTGCTCATTAGTTGTTTTGGACAGTTGCAACATAGCTTTTTCCAGCTCTGATGGTTCTTTGGGTGGAATAGGTGGAGGATGCAAATAATTGTTAGATTTATAATCTAATCCACCACCTTGGATTCTCCTTTGGAAATTATTCCACATGGCATTGTTTTGATTTCTCTGGAAATTTTGTTGAGGCCTTTGATCGTACCACAGACCATTCACCTGCACAGGGTCAGCTCCTACTAATATAGGACATTCATTAAATTCATGCTCACCTTGGCAATACTCACATGTGGCAGTTGGCATTCTGTTGGATGAGACTTGAGCTGCTGAGACTTGGAGTTTGTTAATTTTTGCATTTAAATTGGCTAGTTGCTGAGCCAATATTTTCTGTTCAGCCAGCATTGCATTATTACTTCCTAGCTGGATAACTTCTCTTTTGGGCTGAATTGGGGTGCGTTCATTTTCATCACGGGCTAGAGAGTCAATCAATTCATATGTCTGAACTACAGTTTTTGATCTTATCGAACCCCCAGTTGCAACATTAACAATAAGGCATGATTTAGGTATCATACCATTAAAGAAAATACGTACCTATTTACCCACAGACATGTCATACTGTGGACACCTCCGAATCAGCTCTTGAAATCTATTCCATGCTGCACACAAAGTTTCCCTCTCATGTTGAGTGAAATTGGTGATCTCATTCACCAACTTATTATATTTATCCATTGAAAAGTATTGAGTGAAAAACTTTGCAACTAGTTCTTCCCAAGTGGTTATACTATTTGAGGTCTGTCTATCTAACCATCTAAGTGCTTTCCCTTTAACAGCAAAAGGAAATAACCTCAATCTTATAGCATCATCTGACACTCCTTGGTGTCTAATGGTATCACAGATTCTCAAAAATCTGTCAATGAAATCATGGGGATCTTCATTGTCTTCCCCTCCAAACTGACTGCGTTCCACCAATGTAATCAATGAAGGATGAACATCAAAGTGATTTGCTTCAATTGGTGGTCTTACAATACTAGAGTTTGGTCTAGTGAACAATGGAGCCAGAATATCCTCCATTAGTTCATCTTCTGGTCGTGGCTGATTATTTCCTCGGTCAGCCATTGTTGATTGTAATTCAGAGATTGAATCACAATCAGAGTCTTCTGCTTCTCTTTCTCTTTCTCTGGTTAGTCTCCTGTTTCTTCTAATAGTTCTTTCTATTTCAGGGTCGTACTGTAGATGATCAGGATTAACTACACCTCGCATAAACTAAGAAAAGCAGTTTAGTAACAAAGAAATTCCAATCTCAAGATATAAAGTTAATATAAAATTGGCTATTGCAATCCCCGGCAACGGTGCCAAAAACTTGTTGAGAACTCGGCAAGTGTACCGTTCGTTTCAAGTAATAAAGTGAGTAAGTCAAGTATCGTCTCCACAGGGATTGAATGCAATTTTATGTCAACTTAATGTCTTAGAAATTGGAAGACAAATAATAAGTTGAGAGAATTTGTTGAGTTGTATTTAAGTAACGTAATTGAAATGACAAAATTTTAACAAGATTGTAAGCGAATGTTAATTTGATTTTACTGCAGTAGTGAGAGATAATTGTAGTTAAGCGCAATCCCCTATGATTCCTTCTTTCTATGCTTCAATTGATTATTAACTTGAATTATTTCTAATTACTTAGCTGATGTATTCTCATATAAGTAGCTAAATCCTAATCCCTTAGTAATTTAACCCTTTGGTGAAATTAAAAACCCTAATCCCTTAGCGATTCCTTCTTAAACCAAGCATTGAGCAAACACATCCTGAAATTACTGCAACCACACATCCCTATCCCTAGGCAATGTATAAATTGTTGTTCTACTCATTTCAGAAACTAGAATCCCAATATCCCTATTGTGAATCCTAACCCTAAACATCTTAATAGAATGGCCAGTCCCAATTAAGAATAATGCAGTGAAGAACAGAATAAAACAAAGCAATTATGGTAATTCTTATTAAAACCAATCAAGACATAGAGGAGGTTTCACAGGTTCATGGCTCAACCACAATACAAGAATTTAGCCAAGCATACTCAGAACTGGTATTACTTTCATAACTAACATGTTCCTAGAGAGAAATTACCAGAGGAAAAGAAAAGATTACACAGAGTTGTATTTCTGCAATTCCTCAATGCTTCCAACCTTCTCCCAAGGGTCTTCAATGGCTTCTTCTGCAGAAATTCTTCAAGAGGTTCAGTCCAAAAGCCCATCTTTGTGACCCAAAGGTCTCCTTTTATCCCCCATACGTTCTAGGTTTTAATTCCAGTAATGAGGAACTATCCCCCAAGCTAAATCAGTGTCAAATCTTTTAATTCAGGGAATATCGAGCTTGTGCGAATTGATTAAGCTGTACTGGAACTCTGGCGCTAATGGCGTGAGGTATCACGCTGATTGCGTGAGTCATTCGAACTGAAGGCCACGCGATTGGTGCCAGTGTTCACGCTGCTCGCGCAAGCTGAGTTCAGGCCCTAACGAACAGCTACTGAATAAAAGTGGGAAACTAGCACAATGCAATATCTAATAGATACTTATAAACAGAGTTTAAGCAAAGCGTACCTTATCTCCCACCATGGAACTTAAGCTAACTGATGTATATATAGGAAATCACCAAAAAGAACTCAAGCTATGCAAGAAATAGGAGGAAGAAAGACAATGGCAATGTAGTGAATGTGGCAATGATTTATAGTGAGTGATGAGTAATCGTAACTGACATTTTGGATTAAATGGGTATTGATAGCAGTAATAGAGAAGGAGAAGGTTTGGGGGTTTTTAGTAATGAGGGGGCGCGTTTTGGGTCTGAGTTTCCTTTTTAAAAAAAACAGAACGACACCCTCACGCTACCCGTGCCAAGTCTGGCACGATCAGCGTCAGCTATAAATAAGGAGATACTCTTTCGAACCTGTGGAGCGAGTGGCATGGGTAGCCACACGATCAGCGTGGGAAAGCAAACAAAACCAACTAGATTCGAACCTCTAGCGCGACTAGCGTGGGAATCCACGTGGTTAGTGCCACAATTGTAATTTTGGTTCTTGGACTCGAATATGCGGCGCTAGTGGCGTCATCTGCCACGCGGTTAGCGCCAGGATTGTAATTATGATCTCCTGATTCGAACATGTGGCGCCAGGGGCCACGCGATCAGCGTGGGGAATTCGAATACCTTGGTCATTTTTAAAGCATCTGGCGCTATCAGCGCGGGTACCTACGCGATCAGCGTGAGAAATTCAAATGTTCTACAACATATTTCAATGCTTTTTACCATTTTATATCCTAAGTTAAACTAGATATATATGTAGTAATAACCTAAAATTAAAAATTGACAATGAAATAAATAATTCAACTAACTAGCAAAAAAAAAAATAACTAACATCATCCAAACCAAATAATAAGAACTAAACATAAACTATTACTTAAATTAAAAACTTGCAGGAATTCAAAGCAATAATTGAAAATTCTTGGATTGCCTTCCAAGTAGTGCTTGTTTAACGTCACAAACTTGACGTACCAACTTTTAATCCTCAAGTGAATTTAGTGGAATAGAAACCGCATTCCTATCCACTTGCCCTCCAAAATAGGGTTTCAATCTGCATCCATTAACTTTAAAAGACCTGTCATTATCTAAAGGAGAGATTTCTACTGTTCCGTAAGGATAAATCTTTCGCACCATGAATGGACCAGACCAACGAGATTTCAACTTACCTGGAAAAAGCTTCAGGCGAGAATTATAGAGCAATACCTGTTGTCCCAACTCAAATTCTTTTGGGCGAATCTTATTATCATGCCACTTCTTGGTCTTCTCCTTATAAATCCTAGCATTCTCATATGCAGCTAACCTGAACTCGTCAAGCTCATTTAATTGCAACAATCTTTTATCATTAGCTTTAGAGAGTTCAAAATTTAAGAACTTAGTAGCCCACATAGCCTTATGTTCCAACTCAATCGGGAGATAACAAGACTTACCGTATACAAGTTGGAATGGTGACATACCTATAGGTGTTTTGAATGCAGTCCGATATGCCCACAGTGCGTCATCAAGCTTCCGGGCCCAATCCTTCCTAGAATTCCCAACTATCTTTTCTAAAATCCTTTTCAGCTCTCGGATAGAAATTTCTACTTGCCCACTTGTTTAAGGATGGTACGGTGTGGCAACTCTGTAATGGACTCCATATTTGGCAAGCAAACTAGCAAACTGTTTATTGCAAAAGTGAGTCCCTCCATCACTGATAATAGCTCTTGGTACTCCAAAGCGGGTGAAGATATTCTTCCGCAAGAAGGAGACCACTACCTTCGCATCATTGGTCGGCAAAGCCGCCTCTACCCATTTAGACACATAATCAACCGCGACCAAGATATATTGATTAGAATATGATTTAGGGAAAGGTCCCATAAATCAATTCCATACATCTTGGATGTTATTCAATGGCATTCATCTTTACGAGAGATATTTCCCGTCCTCTGACAATTATCACATTTTTCTACAAAATTTCTGTCATCTTTGAAGAGTGTTGGCCAATAGTATCTGCACTGCAAGACCTTTTGTGCTGTCTTATTTCCTCCGAAGTGCCCTCTGTAATCCGAAGCATGGCAATGCCAAAGGATTTTAGGTGTCTCTGACTCAGTTACACATCTGCAAATCACCCCCATCAATACATTGAAAATAAAGGAAAGGGTTATCCCATAAATACCTCTTTGCATCATGGAGAAACTTCTTTTTCTGTTGTCAATTAAGATCTTCAGGCATTACACCTACAACTGATGAGGACATCAAAGACCAACCCCAAGACCAAGACCCAATACAAGGCATAGGAGGGC
>QARZ01039809.1:0-13341 GCA_013407115.1 Glycine latifolia
AAATGTCTGAACATTTATGATCAATTTGGGATCAAAAATAATTTTTCAAGTTCAGAAGTAAAAAAAAAAGGGATTTTGATCAAATTTGAAATATTTATTGGATGTGAGGTTAGGGTTTGAAAATGAGAAATTTTGGTATTTCTTTTATTTTTGGATGAAATTTGATTGATCGGAGAGTTTTGAGAAACAAATGTTTAAAACAATTTAATCAATCCAATGGATAAGTATTTTAAGTCTAAAATAAGACCGAGAGTCTTAGGTATGAAAATTTCAATTGTAAAAATAAATTTGGTTAATTTAAAAAAATAAAGGAATTTAATTAACTTAAAAAGAGATTAGAGAAACTAAAATTATAAATAGTTTCCATTATGGGGCATTTTGTAGGAGATAATTTTTTGATTTTCTAGGAATTATAGGTATGGAAACTTTGGAAGTGTTTGGTAGGGGATAAATTTTTCATACCTGGAAAACATGATGCTTGAGAAAGTCAATTTCTTAGAATTATGATTTATGACAATGTGTTAAATATGTTTAATTAGTCTTAGTATGTTTCCTGAAAATTAAAAAATATGTAATTAAAGCTTTTTCACCACTCAGAAAAGTGAACTAATTTTTTTCCTTCCAAAAATCATAGTTTTCTAACAATTTTTTTATTCATTATATACCAAACATGAGAATCATAGTTTCTCACTTTAAAATTTTCGAGAAAGTAAAAACTTTTTAACGACTAAACATTCTCATGTTTCTCATGTTTGATATGATAGTAAATATGCATGTTCGATGACATTCATGGAATATGTTCATGAGTGTGAAAAACAAAATTTTCTATTTTGTTATTTGACGTGGAACCCGTAACTCCTTACGGTCCTCATGAAACTTGTTTAAAATCTACTCATTAAAATGTTAGGGGTTTTAGAAATACTTTTTTGATCACTTGAAAGATGTCAAAAGGATGATACCCTCCAATGGTGATCCACACGATTGTACCTTGAATGCTTGAGAGAACTTATTCTCTTTCTTGACCCTTGTTCACTTGGTTGCTTGCTAGGCAATGGTAATGTGGAGGCTTCAAGTGTTTGATTTATTTCTCAAGACAAAAGATGATGTCTTGAGGTTATATAAGGTTGCAATAATGAAGGAGAGAAGATGATGAAGAAGAAAGAAAAAACAGAAGTTTTGTTCTTGAAAGAGCTTGACACATAACATAAGAGTGGAGTGTCTTTTTATCCTAAGAGTCTATGATCTTGTAATCTTATTAGTATTAGAATCCTAACTAAATCACTCAAAGTCAGCCCAAGGATCTATAAATTCGAAATTCAATCTTTCATCATTATACCCCTTTGGTTGTTATTTTATCTATTTTATTTAAATTGGTAATTGAAATAAAAATGTTGTTGGAAGAAGCATTATCCAATCTTTATTGGATATATTTTTTGGATAATTCACAATTATCCTTGCAACCTAACATCTTGAATTCAAAATTCAAAATTCAAATTTAAAACTTTAAATTTAAATTCAAATTCAAATTCAATCTGTCATAGTTCATAATTTAAATTTGAATTTGAATTCAAAATTTAAAATTTCAAAATTCAAATTTCAATTTCAAATTTGCCCAAAATTCATTTTGGTTAAGTCAACTTTTTGACTTACTAGGACTCATGACCCAAGACTCTATTGGGCCTTTTAACACATTTGGGCCTATTAGTTTATAAATTAGTTTCTCACTAATAGCCTAAATGGGGCGCATGCATCAATTGGACTTGGAGTCCAACTCTAATCCAATTACACCTTTAGTCTTGCAAAAACTCAATAACTATTATTGGTCCAAGCATTGTTAGTTATAAGCAATCAAGAATAACTTTTTGTGTGTGATCCATTAGGCTTAATTAGTAACTTACATAAGTGAACTTGGACCAATTACTGTGATCTATCTACCTTTTTGAGTTGACCACATAAGACACTCGCAATGCTCTGCAGCCCCAAAACTAATTGAGTTGATCAAGTGATCTATCTACCTTTTTGAGGATACTGTGCTGGCACCATCCCTCATATCGTTATTCACATTTAGTCGAGAGCAATGATAAATTATCATCTCTCTTAGTTGACTAAATATAGCTTTTCACAGAACTAGGAATATTCTTCTATTGACTCTAAGACGGATCATGACTCCTCATGATCTCTTACTATGCATAGATTCTCAAGTCAACTAGAAGTCATCCAAGCCCTACCGGTCTTGTGACAATTAATTCCTTGTAGGGACTATAAGTCCTTTCGACATGTCCATATTCACTAATGTATTCAAGTAATGCCCAACAGTACACTGTTCTCCCCATTTTCAGGCGGATAGAGTTGTACAATCAAAGTATAACCGTAGGACATAGTGTTCGATGCATCCTCAAGTTTAGGATGATCTACACTACCAAACGATGAGAGACTTTACCAATCCAATTATACTTATATGGATTCATTAGATTAAACTACTAAATACTAATTTTGACTGAGTTAGCAACTATTCCCATCTTCAAAACACCAAATATTGTGTACAATAATGATATTAAAATTAAAATTAAATTATTGTACATCTATTCCTCCTTTTATAATAGGTGTTCTTACACCGTGTTGATCTTTGTAAGATATGATTTAGTATTAATCTTCACCAAAGTAAGAGTATTAATCTTCACCGTGAATTTAAGTGTGAATTCAAAAAATGATATTTTAATATCTCTCTCCACAACAAAACAAGAAGCAACAAAAGGAAAATAATAAAGGAAGAAGGAGGAGAATAGCACCAACAGTAACAGATTCAACAGGAAAAAAAACAAAAATTATAAATTTGAGGGAGGAGAGGGTGGGGGTGGGGGCACAGAGGGAGGAGAGAAAGAGGGAAAGAAGGGGAGGGAGGAGAGGATAGGGCAAGCGGAGGGAGGAGAGGAATGGGACAAGCGGAGTTGACAAATATTTGTGTAACATTTTTTAATTAAAATGTATAATTAATTAGTTTAATTATTTTAAAGTAAGTCATAAACAAATATTAGAAAGTGACTTCATTATCGAAGTTAATAAAGTAATTTAAGATCATAAAATTTGATCTTTTATTAAAAAAAAATATTTATAATGATATGATAACGAGAAATTTATAAAAAATTAGTTAAAATTATAAAATTTAATCTTCTAGATTCTAAAACCATTAAATTTATTCTAGTGAATCATAATTCATTTTTTTTATTCAGGTGAATCATGATCCATCGAAGTGTAACAAGTCAAGATATGATTCATTTCTTGAAAATTGTGCAAACTAAGAAAAATATCAAAGAAACAATTCATTCATTATTAGTTAAGATTTTTAACATAAGCATTAAATTGTATAGTTAATAATGGTCTCTTTGTCAAAAGATAGACTGTCAAGTCCCTCAATTTATATTGTCATTTTTCTTATAAGGGCATAGTAAGAAAAAGAAAGGAAAAAAGAACGAAATCTTTAGGAATAATTGAATGTTTTGCAATGGAAAATTCAAAATTGCGGTGTTTAATGAATTAAACGTTTTCAATAACAGTGAAATTATTTTGTCTTCTCCAATCAATGGTCAAATCTGTTTATATGGTGTAGGCTGAATCAATGAATCGGTGTAAACATGGGGCTACATAATTGAACCATTGCCTTTAATTAACTTGGAAAAAAGAATTTGTCTGAACTGTAGCCTCATGTCTTTGTTCATTTTGCTAGCTGTAGATATATTAAGATAGAATAAAATATCATAATCACAAATCCAAACCAATTATCATAAATTGTGTCTACTAGCTAATTCCTCTACGTCAAAACCACACATATAAGACTAACACCAACAGATAAATATTCTTCATATCATATAAATTAACAAGGTTATCGATTAATGAATCTAGCTTTACCTACTCCATTGGAAGTCTTTGAAAATTAGATTGATACGAACATGTTAGATCACGTTGCATGTCCCAAAACCTAGTTCCTTTCTCGAAATTGAAGTTAATGAATTTCCTCCAACACATCAAAATAAAAAATGTGGTACATGAACAATAATAATTATTGCCTGCAAGGATGTGCTTCAAGTGAATAAATTAAACTAGTTGAAGTCCTAATAAGATGAGTTTCAATGAATATGAATTTTGTTGAAATATATCAAGCTTGAGGAAAAATTTGTATCTATATGAGAACCATCGGATATCTCAAACAATGTAGAGATGCCTTTGTAACCTTTGACACCTCCCTCAACAAAAAAGTTGTGAACCAAATCATAATATATCTTCATATTTTAGAGATCTTTACTAAATAAACTCAATATATATATATATAAATTTAGAATCCTTAAGAGAAATGGATCACAAATTTATCTACATATGAATAGCATTCTTCCAAATTTTCACGCTTTTTTTTTCTTCAACCAAAAAAAAGGATTTCATTAATGAAGGCACCAGAGGTACTAATGCCTCAACAAGGTTTTCCAATTACCCTGCAAACACATCCTTCATCACATAAAGAGAGGACCAAATTTTCACTCTTATCCAATAAAGTAACCCGGATTTGTTATGATGGGAATAATATTACGACCGCATACCGTGAATGGAAGGGAGAATTTCTCATTCTCTAGAACACCCTTTCACATTTGGTGCAAGTCTCAAACAAACAAACACATAGTCTATCAAGTTGGGTTGGCCAACATTGAGTGGACCTCATATAACTCAACCACCCCTTGTTTGTTATACCTCTGACATCAACAGAATCACAGTAGATACAGCAGTTGAGGCGGAATCTAGTATGAGGTTAAGTCCTCCTCCAAGAGGGAACTGAGCGCCAGAGACGGTTGTACCTCTTTGAGAGAACACTCGTTGCAATGGGAGAAACCAGAGAATGTGACAGAGGAAACAAGTTTGGAAGAGTCCAAAATAAAATTAGTATTTTGTTATTTTTGTTTTAATATATACGCATTGGATTTTAATAGAGTCCAAAATTTCAAATCAATCATTGAATTTAATTACAATTAGATTCATACAAATAGAATTAATCCAATTGAATAATCCAATTCAAACCATAAAATTCTAATCAAATTGGATAGAATGGAATGAATAGTGGGTCAGATTCACCTACACACCTAAACGAAAAGCATTTGCACCGGAATTGATGCGCTTGCCATGAGAAAGCAAAACGTCACTACCATCATGAAAGCAAAAGTTTCAGAGTATGGCGTTGTGTGAATCAAATTTTTTTGGGTCAACAAAGTAGAATATATTAATAACGTGCGGGTACAAGGGATAGCCAATCACTTACAAAGGAGAGAGATTTATAGACCTCCAATTGGTTACAGAGCATTAAATGAGTATAACATTAAATTCTAAGTAACCAAACCCCTACCAATAATCCAATATGACCAAAGACAGCAACAACATGATGATACTTACTATTACAAAAATCCATGCCAGACCATGCACACCTTACCAACGAATACGCTAATCCAGCCTCATGTTTCTTCTCTGCAACCCAAAAAACGTAACCTGATGATTCCCCACTCCACCACCATAATAGGATGCTGAGAAACCTTTCATACTTGCCTTAATTCATTTCCATGCAGTAAAGGTGATTGAATCAAACACGATATCGTTTCTCATCTTCCATAATAACCACACCATCACAATCCACAATGCTGCCACCAATACAATTTCTTCCAAATATCCTGCGCAAAATCGCAGGCGAAAAGAATATGTTCTGTAGTTTCCAACTCCTTTAGACACACCAGACACTTGTTATCATTCTCACCAACCAGGATATTTGTAATTTGCAAATTGCTTCTAGATTGAATTAATTGATTCATTGTACTCCTATCCTATATCCTATATTTTATGAAAGTCCAACCAACTTCTCTTTTAAACTTTTAGTAGGAGACACTTTTTTCATCCTCGGACCATGAATCTTAAAAATTATATTTTAAAAAATAAATAAAATTTATTTGATTGACCATTAAATATTCTTATCGATTATTTTTATTATTTATCATATTATATAATTTAATAAAAAATAACATGATATTATATTTTTACTATAGTAAAAAAAATTAAACTCTGAAAAATAAATTCTCACCCATCCTACATGATAAAATTTTTGTGGAAAAATTGATTAAAAAACATTCCCAAAAAACATAATTTCCTAAGAATGTTATTTTTTTAAAATGCATATCACACATCATGAAAAATTAAGTTTTTTAACTTATGATTTCTCAAAAATAAAAATTTTCTCTCTTATCAAATACCCTTAATGTGTGTTGCAAACTGAACTGCAATTATTGGATAAAAATAAAATGAATTTAACTCTTAAAATACAAGTAAACTTTAAAAACAAAGTAAAATCAACAATTCATTTTTAACTTCACAATTTATTTTACATATGCACATATTTCATCATAATCTACATATACACATGTTAGTCTGTAAAATATACTCGCATCTCATAGGGACCCAATCTGAATGGCATATTTTAAAGGTTCAAACAAGTGGATTGTCTGTATCAGTTGCCACCAGGTTGGAACACGTGATTATGTAGAATACGTGGTAGAAGTGCTCCATCATCCTTCTTATCATCAATACAAACTTCGTTATCAATTCTAGCCGCCAGAAAATTTGTGTACAACCCATCCTTAATAACTAGCCAAGAAGATAAGACTTATGTAACAGAAAGAAACAAATAAAGATGCAACTCTGCGTCTGCCCCCTACATATTATTGTGCTCAACATATTCCATGCTAATGTCTTTCATTTGAGAATGGAAGTACTTTATTACTTACATTTTTTTTCATTGATCATCATTATCAACTACAACAGGACCAGTACCAAGCAATGCACCCAAGAGAAATTGCTCCCAACGTCTCACACCCCTCTGCATTATGCTTGAGGTTATGGTCCGCAGGCGCGACGGATTACTCGAGTTGCTTCTCGGTGATGATGTTGGAGAAGACATATAACAATCTGTTTGAGGGCAATATTTCAAGGTACACTTTCCTGACTGATGATGAATCTTGACATCAAATTCCGGAAAAAGCAGTCGTCCCATAACTTGAACATGAGAGATGCTGCACCATATATAGTAACCCAATTTATCAATGATGAAAAACAGATCAGCAAACAGATGGCAATTGTTTCTCAAAATAAAAATAAAAAAACATTCTACATTAGGAAATCAGGACAAATAACTCGTGGACTCGAAAATTTTGATCAAGTTGGAAACAACTGAAAAGCTAATTAAGATGTAGGCAATGAACTAACAAAAAGAACTCTAAAAGAAAGAAGCTAATTGACATGATGAATTATTCAGCATCCAGTATAGATAGAAGTATTGCATTTTAATAAAATATTATCTGTTGTTTCATTAGCTTTCATCTTTCGAAGATAAATGCAAGGAATAATATGCTGAATTTCCATCAAAACCCGTGAATGGCATAGATATCATGAAAGAACAGATGCCAAATTTAAGAGTGGGGAGATGGAAAGGAAAAAATCAAGTTCTCTATTCCAATTGAAAGATAAAAATAAAAGGTTTGAGAAACAAACCATATATAGAATAATTCATCCATTTCTTGTTTTTGAACTCTACCCAACAGCTCAACTAGCAGTACACCTCCAATGCACAGAACAGGCTCAGGTAGCTTGAATTTTTGCAAGCGGTTTTCCTGAAAAGTCAGTGTGTCACTAACCTATTTCAAATGCCAAACACATGCATAGAATACTGTCTAATCCATGCTTGCTATATTCAACAGGTAAAACATGAGGTCACTCCGCCAAAAAAAAAGAAAGAAAAATTACAGACTTGAGTGATAATCCAGCATTCATTTCATTAAATATTAACATTTGGTCACTTCATTCATCCCAACCTGCCAATTAATCAAACTGAAGATCTGCTATTACGAAAGCTGTTACAAACTCACAACAGAAAGAACTGAGAAAGCTTGAGAGAAAGAGAACAAAATTGCAAGGGTTTGTTGAATCTCAACAGAAAAGTGTTGGGAGAACTCGGTGGTGCGCGTCACCTTTCTCCACCAACTCGGCCTTGTTCTGGGGAGTTACAGACTCCACCCAGAATCAATCAAACAGTAACAAATGCGGAAACGTAAATCTGAAGCGAAAGAGAAGAACAAGAGATAAACACACACACAAATGATTTTACGTGGGAGAAAACCTCAAAGAGGAAAACCCACGGGACCTTGTCCAGAAATCTCCACTATCTCAATAATGGTTACAAACACTCCACGGCCACACGCCGGAGTAAACACACTCAACCTCACCAACAATGGAGGGAGCTCTCTCTCTCTCTACAGCCTAATGCCGGAGAAACACTCACAGAGACACTCACAGGAGACACTCTCAACTGCACTCTTCTTCTCTGTGGTCTGGTCTAGGTCTACCTCCTCCATCCATAAATAGCTTATTTATAGAGAGGAATTAGGTTTAGGGATTTTGCATTCCCTAAACGGAATGGGCCGAGGTTTGACCTTGGGAATTGGGCCCAAGTCAAACATTCCCATTTTCACCACATGGGGATTTGGGCCAGCATTAAAACGGAACTTATCCAACAATTCTCCCCCTTCCGTTTTCAATGCGGCAAGTCGGCAACCCGGCAAAATCCGGTCTTCCACTCTTGAGGTCCGAGATCTTCACTTTGCAACTCGGCCTCTTCACCTCGGCTTCTTCATGCCGAGTTCATGAGCCCGGCTCCTTCACAGCAATCTTCAAACTTCATTGCTGGTACCGGCTTCGTCATCATGTCAGACCAATTCTGACTTGTGTGCACTTTCCCAAGTGTGAGCTTCTCGGCCTCCACCGCATCTCGTATCCAGTGATACCTGACATCAATGTGCTTGGTGCGGGAGTGATACGTCGAGTTCCTCGCCAAGTGAATGGCGCTCTGGTTGTCACACTTCAGCTCATATTTTTCTTGACTATGGCCGAGCTCCTGGAGAAAACTCTTCATCCACAGCAACTCTTTGCACGCCTCGGTAGCGGCTATATACTCGGCCTCTGTCGTTGATAGTGCCACACACTTCTGCAGTCTTGACTGCCACGAGATCGCCCCTCCAGCTAGGGTCATCAAATATCCCGTCGTCGACTTCCTTGAGTCGGAATCTCCCCCTAGATCAGCATCCGAGTAGCCTTGCAGCTCGGCCTTGCTTCCTCCAAACTGAAGACACAGCTTGGTCGTTCCTCGGAGGTACCTGAAGATCCACTTCACTGCTTCCCAGTGTTCCCTGCCGGGGTTCGAAAGATACCGGCTTACCATACCAACTGCGTACGCCAGGTCGGGTCGGGTGCAAACCATTGCATACATCAAACTTCCGACTGCAGATTGGTAGGGGATCTTCTCCATCTCCTCTCGGTCTTCATCAGACCTCGGACATTGTCTCTCATTCAGCTTCAAATGTCCGGCCAAGGGGGTGCTTACTGTCTTGGCTTTGTCCATGTTGAATCTCTTCAAGATCTTCTCAACATATTTCTCCTGACTTAGCCACAGCAGCTTCTTCTTCCTATCCCGGATGATCTTCATCCCAAGGATCTGCTTTGCTGGACCGAGGTCCTTCATAGCAAAGGATGATCTCAACGCCTCTTTCAGAGCGGAGATTTTTACCTTGTCTTGTCCTACTATCAGCATGTCGTCCACGTATAGTAGCAAGATCAAGAAGTCACCGGTCTCATACCTCTTCACAAAAACACAGTGGTCGGCCTCCGTCTTCATGAACCTGTGGTTGGTCATGAAGGAATCAAACTTCCTGTACCACTGGCGAGGTGCTTGCTTCAAGCCATAGAGACTCTTCTTCAGTCGGCACACCATGCCTTCTGATCCCGGAGCTTCGAACCCTTCTGGTTGCTCCATGAAGATTTCTTCCTCCAGCTCACCGTGAAGAAATGCCGTCTTAACATCCATCTGCTCTACCTCCAGGTCGGCAACTGCTGCCATTGCTAAGACAGTTCGGACCGAGGTCATTTTTACCACAGGAGAAAATATCTCATCAAAGTCTATCCCCTTTTTCTGGTTGCAGCCTTTCACTACAATCCGGGCTTTGAATCTCGGCCTCTTGCCGTTCTCCTCCTGCTTGAGCTTATACACCCACTTGTTCTTCAGAGCTTTCCTCCCCTTGGGTAGCTCGGTCAGCTCATACGTCTGATTCTCATGCAGTGACTTCATCTCGTCCTGCATGGCCTTCTCCCATTCGCCGCTCTCTGCGCTCTCCACCGCTTCCTCGTAACTCTGGGGTTCACCCTCCTCAGCAATTACGGTATACTCGTCAGGTGGATACCTTGTAGAAGGTCTTCTCTCTCTCGTGGGATATCTCGGCTGTTCTTCCTCATCATCCTCGGAACTCGGCTCTTCACTTTCATTCCGGGTTCCGGTATCATCGGCATCTTGCTGGTCATCATCTTCATCATCGCCTTCAGCGATTTCTTCATTGACTTCTCCCCCTGCTTCTGCATTCTCTTGAGGGACGGGTTCTTCTCCTCGGACAGTAACCCGGACTTGGGGCTTCGAGATGTCACGGATGGTCTCATCCTCGTGGAAGACTACATCTCGGCTTCTCACAATCTGCTGCTTGATTGGATCCCACAGTCTAAAGCCAAACTCGGTTTTCGGCGAACCGAGGTATATGCACTCCTTCGTCTTCGCATCCAGCTTCGCCCTTTCATCTTTAGGGACGTGCACGAAGGCTCGGCATCCGAACACCCTCAGATGTTCATAGGTCGGCTTCCGACCTGTCCAGATTTCTTCTGGAATCTCTCCATTCAGCGGTCGGGACGGCGAGATATTTATCAAGTCGACCGCTGTTCTTACTGCCTCTCCCCAATATCCTTTCGACAACCCTGCGTTGGAAAGCATACTTCGGACCTTCTCCTCGATAGTCCGGTTCATCCTCTCAGCTAGCCCGTTCAGCTGAGGTGTCTTGGGGGGCGTCTTCTCCAGTCGGATCCCGGCCTCTCTGCAGTAAGCCTCAAAAGGACCCCTGTACTCTCCGCCGTTATCTGATCTGACCACCTTCAATTTCTTTCCAGTCTCCCTCTCCACCATTGCGTGGAACTCTTTAAAGTATTGGAGAACCTGGCCCTTAGTCTTCATAAGGTACACCCACACTCTGCGGGAGTGGTCATCAATGAAAGAGACAAAATACTGCGCGCCTCCAAGCGATCTCTCCGTCATGGAGCAGACGTCAGTATGGACGAGGTCAAGTATGTGCCTCCGTCTCCGCGGTTGATCCGGTCTCACAAATGAAACCCGGTGCTGCTTCCCAGCTAGGCAGTGCGAGCAGCTCTCCAGCACTTGGCCCTTCAACCCGGTCAATAGCTCTTTCTTCTCCAGAATTTCAAGTCCTTTCTCGCTCATATGGCCGAGACGCTTATGCCAAAGCTCCAGACTTGAACCATCAAAAATCGTGTTGGCCTCACCGCCACACATCCTCCCTTGCATCACATACAAGGAGCCTTCCTTCTTTCCTCTGGCCATCACCAAATTGTTCTTGGCCAACTTCCATCTACAGCCCTCAAAGCTGTTTACAAGCCCGGCATCATCCAACCTTCCAACCGAGATCAGATTTAGCCGCATATCAGGTACATGCCTCACGTCTTTCAGCACGATCCGGCATCCTACTTCAGAGGTCAGCGTCACATCGCCAATACCGACGATCTTGCTGGTTACCTGATTCCCCATCTTCACAGCTCCACAATCTCCACTCCGGTAGGAGGAGAAAAACCTTCTGTGCGGGGTCACATGGAAAGAAGCTCCTGAATCTACAATCCAGGTACAGTCATCGAAGGCTACGTTCACAGAGTCATCCTCTCTCAGGAGGAACACTTCAGCATTGGCACTGGCGACTACGGCCGTGGTGCTCTTCTTCTGTGAACTCTGGTCTGACTTCACAGACCCATTCTGCTCATCTTTCTTCAAAGTCCAGCAGTCAGCTTTCTTGTGCCCGGGCTTCCCACAATAGAAGCACTTCAGTTCACTCCTCGGTCTTGACCGATCTCGGGACTTATCCCGCCTCTCACGACCTTGGCTCTTCCCTCGAGCTCGGAAGTCGGACTTACTCCTTTCAGCCACGTTGGCATCAAACGTGCTGGATACACCCCGTTCTCTCCTCCTGGCTTCCTCATTCAGGAGGCTGTCGGTCACGACATCCATCTCCAGTTTCCCTTCAGGGGCCGAGTTGCTTAACGTCACTACCAGGGTATCCCAACTCTCTGGCAATGAACTCAGCAACAGCAAAGCCTGCATCTCGTTGTCAATTTTCATCTCGGCCTTGGACAACTGGTTCACGATACCTTTGTACGTGTTGAGGTGCTCGATCATGCTCATCCCTTCCGTGTACTCCAGCTTCACCAGCCGGCGGACGAGATGTGCCTTGTTTCTCGGAGTCTTCTTCTGAATCATGGACTCCAACTTGTTCCACAATTCGAAGGCATTGGTGAACTCGGACACGTGCTCGAACAAAGACTTGTCAATATACTTCCTGATCATGGCCACCGCCTTCCGACTCAGGATTTCCCACTCCTTGTCCGACTTGCCTGTAGGCTTTTCCTTCATAACAATCGGATCATACAAGTCCTTGCAATACAGATGATCTTCCATCATCGGCCTCCAGTATGTAAAGTTGTCGGCAGTCAACTTAAACATATCCCCGTCATGGGCGATACCTCCACTGGTACTGGTCTCCATCTTGTCTTCTTCCTTTCGTCAGAGCCCGTCGAACCCGGAGCTCTGATACCACTTTGTTGGGAGAACTCGGTGGTGCGCGTCACCTTTCTCCACCAACTCGGCCTTGTTCTGGGGAGTTACAGACTCCACCCAGAATCAATCAAACAGTAACAAATGCGGAAACGTAAATCTGAAGCGAAAGAGAAGAACAAGAGATAAACACACACACAAATGATTTTACGTGGGAGAAAACCTCAAAGAGGAAAACCCACGGGACCTTGTCCAGAAATCTCCACTATCTCAATAATGGTTACAAACACTCCACGGCCACACGCCGGAGTAAACACACTCAACCTCACCAACAATGGAGGGAGCTCTCTCTCTCTCTACAGCCTAATGCCGGAGAAACACTCACAGAGACACTCACAGGAGACACTCTCAACTGCACTCTTCTTCTCTGTGGTCTGGTCTAGGTCTACCTCCTCCATCCATAAATAGCTTATTTATAGAGAGGAATTAGGTTTAGGGATTTTGCATTCCCTAAACGGAATGGGCCGAGGTTTGACCTTGGGAATTGGGCCCAAGTCAAACATTCCCATTTTCACCACATGGGGATTTGGGCCAGCATTAAAACGGAACTTATCCAACAA
>QARZ01039809.1:13351-40829 GCA_013407115.1 Glycine latifolia
AAAGGGATAGAATTCTGCTTCCGAGTTTCACGAGTATTCCCTACAACAAAGTGTTTCCCCTTTCACAACTTAGTCTCTATTCTGTTTCCAAAACTAACAAATCTGATTGCCCTCTTTTACCCCTCTTCTACTATATATGCAAGTCCCTACTCTTAACAATTTTATCCGCCAAACCACTTAACTATTTAGACATTACTACTCATGGGGCCCTATCAGAACCATAACCTCAACCTTGTCCACAATGGTGAAATTGGGGAACCAAGATCTGATAGTACTATCTTAGCCATATCCTTCACACCGTCCTTCCTCCCAGAATTACCATCTTTAACAATCCCCCCTTTTCACACACATTCATCTGTCAAAATCATGACCCTCATACTTACTTCGAGGCACCTAGGCATGAGACCAAATGGTTGGCCACATTGAAAACATCTACCATTTTCCCTTCTGCCAAATTCCTGATATGACAGCTCCCTAGCACACTGCTTTGTTGTGTGTATCCCCTATGGCTACTGGGCTTAATGGTGGAGCACATTGTAGCTCTACTTCCCTTTTGCACACTTTTTTTTTCTGAATCATTGTTTGAATCAGTGTTATTCTTGAATAAGCCCAACAACAGTGTTCCCTGAACCAGAAAGGGTACCCGTACATCCACTATAGCTTCCCTGACTGATCCTGTTCTGGACATAAATTCTCCATCTGAAAGATACCTGAAGTGTGCCTCAGATCACAGGACTCAGGTCCCAAAGGATGCAAGCAATTCCTCTTTGCTATCTAAGGCCAGATTTAAGGCTTTCAGAATATTGTTAGCACCATGTGTCCAAACTCTGCATTTCACTTTGCTACTTAATCCACCCAAGAAATGCCCCAGTAGTTGCTGTGGAATCTCAGACACTTGCACCACCAACATTTTGAAAAGTTTCTCCATCCAAACAATCCAACACATTGGAGGTTGATGCCATCAAAATTGGGTACCTCGAGTTTTCTTGCAGACATTGGGGGACTCATCAAAGATGGAATCAGAAATTCCATCATGTTAGCTTTCTCCTTTTTCATCCATGAACTAGGCATAATTGTAGAGGTTTGCGCATTGCCTTCTTCCTAGTCAAGGCTAATGCTCTATTTCCTCCTCTACCTAACCTATCCAGCAATTGCCAAATGCTCTCCATACTATTCTTTCTAATCTCTACCACATAAGCATCCAGTATTCAGAGTAGAGAGGACATAAAAGCTAGAAGAAAATGATCCATGATTTAATATTCGGCTGAATAACACATATATAGGCTTACACCGCTACAACATACTTCACATACTAACATTACTATCCAGTTGGTTCGTTGGTGTACTCTTGTCCTTTTTTGCTGCAGGCGTACCCCAATCCTTTTCTGTTTCATTGGTCAATTTACACTAGATGGTTAAATTGTATTAAGCTGACTCAGTTTTAGATTTAGAATTACTCACATAGATAGGGAAGGCAATGCTTGTGCTGACAAGCTTGCTGTTTTAGGTTCTCAGGGTTTGGGGTATACTTGGTGGGATTCTCCACCTTCTTTTGCATTAAGCTAACCTTGGAATTGCTCTGAGAACCTTTAAAGATTTTTGTCTCTCAGGAGCTCTTTAGGTACAGGCAAGGGCTTCCTTTTTACAGATTTTTGGAAATGGGTTTCCTTGGGTATGGTTTGGCCCTTCCAAATGTCTTATTATCCTTCCTTTTATCAATATATATTTGAGCTGGGTCCTTTTGGGGGGGTTGGGGTGCCAACATAGTTGGGATGTCAGCCCCTACCTCCTCAGGCCCTTGCTCCTTTTTTGCTTAAAAAAAAAAAAAACATTACTACCCAGTAATTAATATAGCTGCAGCCTGCAACTACCAGCTACCAGTAAACCAAGAATGAGAATTTCGTAAGTGGATGATTCCCAGAAAAAAAATCAGTAGATGAATCTCAACTTCAAGCTTCCTCTTCGTTGAGTAAATTGAATGGATAAAAAAGAATATGCAAAACCTGCATTTGATAGTGCAACTCACTTGAAGCATTGGAAATTCAGGTGATGTATATGTCCATATGAATTGATTATTGCCCAAGACGTGATTAGCAGCCATGTTATCCACAAGACTCTCTAATTCCATTGGGTGTTTCGAATGGCCCATTCTGAATCGGACAGCCTTAGCAGAATATATAGGGAAGCCATGCTGAAAATATGCTGACAAGTAAACATAGGTTCTTTGTCAGATGATTAAGCAAAATTTCATGATCCTCAACATACCCATTTTTCAGATTAACTTGATACACACAACAGAATTTAATTTAGCTACCAGACTAACCTTGGAATGGATGGACATAAATCTCTGTAACAAGACATAATTTTGAAGCTAGCTTATAAACTAATGTCTCAGGAACAGAAGGATCGCTTTCCCCTTTGCTTGACCAGTATGATGCTCTATATTCAGTTCTATCCCCAGGCTCCAACGTATGTAAAATGCTTTCTTCAGGGTAGTTATCAGTGCTGGATGCACTAATGGCTTTTGAGATGCAATTTTTCCTCATAGGAGTAAAACCAGAAGCCAAAAATGCATAGACTCTATGATTTCTCTCAAGAGACTCCCAACTTACATAACTGCCTAGAGTGTTGCTCAGTGGTTCAATAATGTTGTCAAGTTCAATTATATGAGCAACACCAGATATTTCAGGAAACATTTTCAAGCAAAGTTGCTTGCAGAGGCCATGTTCAATAACTGCAAAATATTTAGACTGCGTATTAGCATAATAAAGCCAAAGAACAATGGTTACTCAATGCACTATATTTCAAACTTCAAATAAAAAACCAGATCATATCCAAAATAAAATATACAGGACAATATAGCATTATTGAAGTTAAAAATTTAAGAAACCATAACAAATTTAATATAGCATAAACAAAACCTTTCCAAAGAAATCAGCATTCAAGCAATATGCACTTTTTGGACAAAAAGTCAAAAACACAAAAACGCTACTACTACAAGTAATTAAATTCTAATGGCTTACCAAATCGGTGCCAAGAACTGGAAACAGAAGAAACCCGAATAAGATCACAAGGGTCATCCAAATGGGTGAGAATCTTGATTGACATGTCAGGTCCAAGCAACTGGATGAAATCCACTTTGTTCTTCACTTCAGACATTTCCAAATATCAAAGCCTGATAGCAAACAGAACAGCCAAAGATCAATCACGAATGCCACCCATACTGATGCCAAAACACTTGGTGATTTGGAAAAAAATTTCTTCAAGCAACTAGCATTTCACCAAAAATCAATTAAGTTTGGAGTTAAGGAAAATTCCTCATAACGAGTTGAAATTATTTCCTTCATTAAAAATCATAGACCCTATCGCAATTAAAGCACTAGACATCAAAAAGTTGAAAATTTTGACTACCCCAAAGTTTGGCAAGCAGAAAAATTGACTTAACAGATTGCTACCAAAAAATTATTCAACTATACAAAAATTGTGTCACTTGAAAATTGACTAAATTATGAGGCAAAAAAAAATTCTTTTTTTTTTTTTTTTTTTAAAGGAAAATATCAAAACATGTCTATTTTCTAACTTACTAATTTTCTTCCAACAAGCTTCCCACAAATCTGAACTAACATGGCATTTCAACAAAGCAGAAAAGGGAACGAGATGGTTACTTTGGTCAGGCAATTAAATTGATGACCAAATAAAGCTACACCCAAATAAGGAAACATGAGAAAGAGACTTTAAATATACAAGCATACATATAGAGAGAGAGAGAGAGAGAGAGAGAGAGAGAGAGAGACAGGGAGTTTGAAAGGTAAAATATGGAAAAGGAGTAACCTTTTTTTTTTTTCTGCAAAGAGAATGATGGATCTGAAGATATGAGAGAGGTGGAAGAAAGCAAGAGGAAATGGAATGGAAGCAGGTGAATGGTGTTGGGTTTGGAACCGCTGGCTGTCAAGGACAGAGAGTGTTTGTAGTTGCAGATGAGAATTGGTCAACACTTCTCTAGATTTATGTGTGACACCTTTTTCAGAAGAAACAGAAACATTATCACTATGATGATGATGAATTTAGCGTAGATGTTGTTGAGTAGAACAATCTATTTAGATCAATTTTAGCGTAGATATTGATGATCGGAACAATCAATTAATTTGACGGCAGGTTCGTAAAGGATACGACAGTATGGAATAGATTATTGTATACTATTTTTTATTAATTGTTTATTGTATGATTATTTTATGAATAAATAATGGATATACTTAGAACATAAAACTTCAATTACTGTAAATTAGACTAAAATACACTTTTTATGTTCTTTTTGTTATATTTATTTTTTTATTTTATCTTTTAAAAGTTTATTTTAATCTTTTTTATGTTTTTAAGGTGAATTAAAATTATCTTTTCAAGATAATAATTATTTTTATTTCGAAACACAATTAATACGAGACATAAAATTTATTTTATTAGATTTATTTGCATAAAAATAATATATAATTTTTTATATATTTATTTGATTCTTATAAATAAAAAAATGTGATTTTTCTTGTATCACTATGCTATATGATACTATTAAAATATTTTATTTTTCATAAGTGATTTGTGATATTTGAATCAACAATTAACGTTACAAGCATTATTGCAAATTCACTTTAATTGATATTTCTGCTAAACGACCCACAAATGTTTACCATAGTCCAAGCATGATTTTTTTTCTTTACATTTATTTAAGAATTACTCATAATGTGATAGTATATTATTAAACGCATTAATTAATTGTGATTAAGTTATTTTAGATTAATTAGTAGTCTTAAACATGTAACTATATTAAATATTTAAAAAATACTTTATTGTTCATACCTCTTCGACTCCAACATGATTCTTCTAGTTGAGGATACTTATGATCTAGAAAAACAAAATTTGAAAATACAATCAATATGAAAAGAATGAAATTTGGGAGGGAGAAGTGGACATGGAGAAAGTGGATAAGGAAAAGATGTTGTTTTTTCGTTTCAATTTTTTAGGTTAATTTATAATTTTGATTAGCAATATTTAATCTACTACAATTTTTCATCATCTTTTTTGTTTTTGCAATTTGAGTGTCCCTATTTTAATTTTTTTTTGTAATTTTGTTTCAGTTTACAATTTTAAATACATTTATTTCTTTTACTTTTATGTTTAAATTAATTAAATTATTTTTATACTATCTTAAATAAATATGTTAGGTTAGAGTATAATTGGACCAAAATAAAAGTAAAAAATATATGTGCAAAATTGAGAATCGAATCAAATTTGTGACTTTTTAAAAATAGAGAACCAAAATTAAATAACAATAAAAACAAGAGGATAAAAAATGCAGATTAAAAATTATAGAAAGAATAAAATTATAATTTAACCTTTTTTTTTAAAGAGAAAAATGGTGAAGAAACATATAAATAACAAAATAGGTTTTCGACAAAAAAGACAAAAAAAGGTGGGAAAGGTGAAAAAGAGAAAAAAGAAAATTTGAGTAGGATAAAATTGGTTTAATTACTCTATGGGTTTATGAACTTTTATTAAATATTAATTAGATCCTTGATTTTTTTATATTTTAATTAGGTCTCAGAACTTGTATTTATCATTTAATTAGGTCTTTGTATTTGTTTTTTAATTACATACTGCATTAGGACTTAATTAAAAGTACATATAAATTTAAAAACCTAGTTAAAATAATTAATAACTTAAATAATTCAGACATATAGAATCTAGAAGTTAATTAACCGGTATTTTTTTTCTTCAAATGCTGAGTTTGTTGGATCACAGACCATGTGATTGTATGATTAGTTGATTACAAAAATAATTAAAGTGATTTGACTTGGCTAACTTATCTTAAACAGTAAATACAATATTCAGTGTACATTTAGATATGTTATAAATGTCAATTAAGAAGTGTATTGATTTGTTGTCCATTTTCGCTACCTCTCGACAAGATCACCTTGTATCCTCAAGACGTCAACTTAAAAATAAAATATTATTTCCCTACAGTGAAAAAATCAATTATTCGTGTAATTTACACAAAGTATTCTTTATTTTATATGAAAGTAAAACACTATTAAAACAATTTTTAGTAATTCTTTTTAACATATTAATTACTATCAATTAAAAATTATTAAATCATAAAATATAAATGAGATTCATTAAATATAATAAAACTTACATTATATTAGTAGTTTTGCTTAAAATTTAAATAATAATAGAAACTGTTGCAAAATGTATTATTAATATGTATTTTGTTTGATATTCAAAAGAAAGACATTAGTAAATTTGTTAGAGAATGGTTAAAAATATGAAGGTAAAGAGAGTTGCTATTCTCACATTAGTTTTTGCTATTCCCAGATCAAACTTTACTGTATCTTTCTTATTCCAAAAATATCATTTCCAAAGGTAGGAAGTGGGAATAGCAAAAATGAAGGGAAGGGTGAGAATGGCAGTCCGAAAGTAAACAATCACAACTTCACAAGTTACTCCATTTATATAACATTAAATGCAACAGTCCAAACTCAACTATTTCACATATTTTTATTTCTTTACAAACAAGTCAGTAAAGAAACACCCACAGCTGCACAAAACTAAGGGCACCCAGTACAAGAGTCGTGGTTTTAAGTAACAAAAATCTTTGTCCCTAAACTGTTTGGTCTCAAAATTCATTATTCTTTTCCACTTTCTTTTTCTCTTCCCACATCATTTAAGACTTCCTATGTAACAAAAATCGAGTGCCCCTAAGTAAGTCTTCCTAAACTAGCCAATAATTTGAAAAATCTAAAATAATTAAAAAAAAATACACAAAAGAGAGAGAGAGAGAGAGACCTAGACCTAATTTTGCTCGCACAAAAGTGATTGATTAAAAACAGAAACTAAATTATACTTTTGCTAAATTTGTTTCAATCTTTCTGTGAACTCCTTCGGGCAAATCACTACCCCATCTATGCAAAGACCACCTTTGGTGTGAGTGCAATCAATTTGGGCCAAGGAGAAGTTGATGTTGGTTGGCCCATTGGGCTTATCGATTGCAAAGTCACCAACGTGGTAGTGGCCCCACTCTCCGGGCCCACGCAAATAGCACTGGGAGAGTGAACGCTGGCCGTCCGATGTAGATAGTTTAAATCTAACGGGCTTGATGTCCCAGCCATGCACTTGATCAAGGTTGCACACTCGCCGGCCCAATCTCTTTGAGGGCTTGCCCAATTGAAGCTTGAAAAATACACTATAGTTCCCTTTTGGAAACTCAAACTCTAGCTCCCCTATTACTTCAACCCACCACATTTGTTGAAGATATGCAACACTCTTGAACCTGCATGATTATAAACAAATGTTAAGTTAAGCTTGTTTTATTTCGACTCAAAGAGATTTAAATCAAATATTTTCAATAAGTAATGTATTGCATAAAATTGAGATTTGTATTCCTTGTTATAATTAAGAGCTTCTTAGTGTCATATTAAGAGGGCAAAAATAATTATTGTGCAAAATTCCACTACTATTTATATAAAGTTTCACCAATTTTGCACATAAGTATTTTTTATTATTATAATAAGATAATTTCATCTTTAAAACTGACATTTTTTTTTGGGAATGACCTATTGTATAATTTCTCATATAAAATATATTATTAAATTTTTATTCCAAAATTTTAAGGAAAAAGCAAAATAACCTTAACATGTAGTGGAGTTGGAATCCTTGTTTAACTGTGGAAAACAGAACCTTTTCTTTTTGCTTTCGGCTCATTAGCTAGAGCATCTCCATAGATATCATTTTATAATGAGGGTAGGGGTTAAGACACAAAAGGAGTTCTATTTGTTTTATTGATAGGAAAATTCGTAACTTGTAAACTAATTGAGATTGCATGTATACAAATACGAATGTAATGAGAATTTGACATAACATACTACAAGTATGCGACAATGTTTTATTGGAAAAAAAATCTTAGCCAATTTTATTGCATGTTTTCAATTTTATGAACATTTTTTTACTATAAATAATTTATGATAGGTGACTTTTTATTAGTAAAAGAGAAACAACATAGCAAAGATGCTTTCGTTGTGTTTGGATATATGATCTTCAACTACCATGCCTTAATTAAATATACAATATTAATTAATTAATGTTACTTTTCCTTGAATAGAAGTCCTTTTCAGCTATTTCATAACATTTTATAAATGCAACTTGTTAGCACTCTTGTTCTTTGTTCTTTGTTTATCTACAAGATGCTGACTAGGAGAGTTAGTTGACAATAGTCTGATCTTTAATAATTGCTTGATTACTTTTCTATAGAAGTCCTTCTCAACTTATTTTTAAAGAATTCTCTAAGTGCAAATTGCTTGCACTTTCGTTCTTTGTTCTTTAATTACCTACAAGATGCGAATGGCTGACTCGGACGAATCGCTTTCCTGAATATGGTAAAGCAAATTGCCAAGAGGCTTTTTGAGAAACATACCAAAACAAGCCACCTGTCATGGATTTTCTATCATCAAGAGTCAAAACATTTTAGAAGTGTTCTTGCCATCGTAATTAATAAAAATACCAATGTTTCCCTCAACCAAATAGTTTGAATTTCTTACAAGGTTAAGAAAGGGGGACATTATAATAAGGTCAATTATTTTTATTAAAATATGGGTGTATAATCATATGCAGTAATTCTTTCTTTGTCCCTAAATTACGGTAAGTAGACTCTACACCTAAACTTTTTTGCTTGTATTAATAAGGTTGAAAATGAGAAAATCTCTAATACGCATAAAGTGCAATGCACTCTGATAAAGAAAAACATATATTAAAAATATGAGAAAGTAAAATAAGTCAAAGACGAATAATTACTTTTAAGAAACGATATGTATAACTAAAAGAGAGGTTTTGACAATTTGTTTGATAAAAAATGAAAATAATTGCAAAAATTTATGATGAAAGCATTTCAGAAATAAATTGCCGTTTACATTACAGTATATATATATATATATATATATATATATATATATATATTTAAATCACAGAGGATAATTTGTTTGGAGTTGAATTATAGTGGATGTATGGTTCAACTCATTTTAAATAAATAACTATTATTGTTTTATTCTTCAAATAATTAATTAAAATAACTAATATTTTGCAGAAAATAAACGTTTACTATATATCTAAGCCTGATTGTACATATAGAAAGGACGCGCCAAATGCATATATACAACAAGAAAACGACTTCCCCTTCCATGTATTGACGTTGGATTTGTTCGAAAATGACTTTTACTGAAAAAGTTCTATTTATAATTCTATATGTTTACCTCATCGATGAGGAAAACAAGTTAATGTTGATTGCAACATGAACCATAAGAAAATAAATTATATAAAAGCAAATTATACTTATAATTTCAGTATTTTTTTTCTTCAAATTATAGCTGATACTCTTATTTTTTATATATTACTTTTATCCTTTTATGTTAAAGTTGTTAACGTCAATTGTCAATTGAAATATCTAAACAGACGAAACAGTCCTAACATTTTAATTGTAAAATCAAAATTATTTTTTTCCAATCACTCTCAAAAATTAAAGTTCACAGAAAATCGCCCTCTGACTCACCAAATTTCCCTCCCCCAAAAGGGCCATCAAACCCCTCACTGTCGACGACCCTAGAACATCGTTGAGAGAATCATCCTCCAATTATGCAAGCGCGACTTGCTCTCGAAAGAAGATGAAGAATAAGAAATTCCAACGTGTTGGTAGGTGAGGATGACGATGAAGAGGAAAAGATGATACTGCTCTGGGAGAGGGAAGAGGAGGAGAAGGAAGTAGTGGTGATAAACAAATAGAGGTTGTTGAAGAAATAAGAGTTTGTAAAACCCGAAATATGATTTTGAAGAAAAAAATAAAAGTAGTTTAGACATAAATTTTTATTAAAAGTCATATAACCAATATGTATCAACTTTCTATTAAATTATTAAACGATGTTTAGGAGGAAGATAGTCTGAATGTAATGTGAGCTAAACAACTAAAAGATTTTTTATTATAAAGTGAAAAAAATGAGAAATATCAAATATAATTAAAAAAATACACGAAATACGAATGTACTCTACTCTACTGATTATATAATCAAAGAAATACACGCCTAATTATCTGTTTGTTTTTTTTTTCTTTTCTCTTCATCATATTTACATATACCTTAATTTTTTTTCCTTCCAATTTATGAAAACACAGGCAGACCTACTTTACAACCTTAACCAGTTACACGATCTTAGTGTCTTGTATTGCGTGTATATAAAAATTTTGATGAAAAAATTATATTTGGTAAATTTTCAATTTAAAAAAAATTGAAATTCATAAAAATAAAAAATATCTGCTCCTCTCTCACCTGGATTCCTCAGTTGGAATATAATTCCAATATCTTCTATCATCTATTCCGGTAATCTTGAAGGATTTTGATGAAATGAACATACAAACTTGTCCTCTGTTTCTGTCCAGCCAAACTTCCTAAACAATCATATCACAAAGGAACAAATGTTACAAATCAAATCAAACCAAACTTGTCAATGCAATGAAGAGAAAGAAAATTGAAAACACAAAGAAAAATTGAAAGGGAAAGGCACACCACTAATCTGAAATTAATTATTAATGAAAGATAATGATGCTGAAGAACCGATCCACTATATAACTACGAAGATTATTGAGCAACTTACTTTGTTGGCACCATCAAAGAAATTTGGTCTACACAGTTTGGCATAGATCTCTTTCTTGGTCATGGAACCAAGATTTTGTTCACCAAGTACTTTATTTAGAAGGAATTTATAGCTTGGGGGCAACTTTGATTCCCACACAAAGTCAGCAGAGGAAGCTCTGTGAAAGGCCTTGTTCACTCTTGCCAATGTGCAAATCTCTTGTGGATCAAAACTCATCATCATTGAAGAGATGCAATTCTCAGGGATATCATCAAGGGTAGTCTTTGTTGACAAAGAAAAGGTGGCCCCTTCATCATTTTCTATTGCGGTTGTAGAAACACCAGCCCCCATATAGTTTATGAAAATTGAGAACACAAAAGAATGATATGTGTTGGGTTTGTTGAATTGAAATTTGAGTTGAAGAGATTGGAGAGTATATAAAGGGGTTGTTGTTGTTGTGTTGGTTCAGTGGTAAAAGAGAAGGTGATAGAGCATAAGAGAGAAAGAAGGAGAAACTGATGAAGGTGTTTGCATTGTTTATTGTGTTTGAATTTAGATAATGAAAGAGAAGGGGTTGTGGCACATTGAATTTTTGGCTTTATAAGAAAATCCACTTGTGTTGGGGAGCTTGAGCAAAAGGTATAGTATAATAATTAAAAGTGAAAATTCTTTGGGTCCATTTCTTGTCTAATTTTGGAACATGAAAAATAATTGTTAATTAAATAAAAAGTGGACGTGTCCATGAGTGTGCACGAATATCATATGGGGGACTTTGTGGGGCGTTGATTAATTCATTTAATTGCATAATTTTTCGATCATTATGTGTGGAGACTGTGGGTGGCCTATTCGGCTATATTCTCCCTCCTACCTGATGTTTTTCTTTTTATTTTCTTCAATTTTGTATTATTTTTGTTCTTGTGGATATGGATTAGAATATGGTATTGGATGGCAATAATCCCTATAAATTTCGTCTCATTTTTATTAAAATTGAGCGTTCAATGTTCTAAGTTCTAACTTCTACGCAACGAGAGGTTGGAAGCTTTTGTTTTTGTAGAAGGTCGATTTACATTGATTTAAAGCATATATAATATTTTTAGGCTATTTAATAGTTTATTAAATGTTTTTTTATTGATTTAATCATTAAATCGTAAATATATGTTATCTTGATTACTTGCATTAGATTTTGTAACAGAAATGGTTAATAATGATATAATGTAATAATTCATAGTTTTATATATTTAAAAAATATATATTATATATTAGTTTTGATATATAATATATATTATCAATTGGTTTAAAAATTATAAATCTTACTCATATGATAAAAGCTTTTTTATCTTTTTTTTTCACTAAGAATATCCCAACATATGGCAAAAAATTACAAATAATATAAATTAAATAACTAATTTGATATTTGGGGTTGGGGGAAACAAATTTGACATTTGGGATACTCAAACACGCTTGATTTGGGCGTGTTTAAACATGGCTAGATTGGGCGTGTTTCACCTGATTGTGACACGTGTCAGAGATGCGCAGTATTGAGCGAATTTCGAACAGCCATAACTTTTGACTGGAACGTCCGATTGAGGCGAAATCGGTGACCAAATGCCTGAAATTGAGAGGAGAAGGCCTTAAGGTAACCAAAGACAAATTGGTCAACTATTTTTTCCAAAAAACGCTTCTAAGTGCTTCAAAATTAGGATTTAAGATTCAATCATCCAAAAATTTCTTTTTTGTCTACTTTTTTAATTATTTAATTAGTTAATTTAATGATATTTTTTATTTTTTTAATTACTTCTCTGAATTTCAAGCGTTTTGACATATCGTACGCCTTCATCGGACATTTCTATCAAAAGTTATGACTGTTTGAAGGACATATCGTACACCTAATTTGAGTTATGACCGTTTGAAAGACATATAGTACACCTAATTTGGGCTAATTTTTTTGCAGACATTAAGATGTAAAAATAAAAAATCAACTTAAACAAATCATGGGTGAATTAAAAATTATATGCATATTTAATTATATACAGTAATTAATTTGAACAACAAAGTTAATAAAAAACTAGCCCAAATTAAGTAATTTTTTTTGGTATATTTATTTACCAAAGTTATACTGTAAATTTTTAAACGTTTTCAGTTTTAAAAAATTAAAAAAATCTTAATATTGTGATCGCAACACATTTTTAAAAAAACACAATATTATGTAAAAAAGTGTTAACGATTGAATTAGAGATCGAATTAGAGATGGATTTTTAAAAAAAATCCAATATTCTTTAAAAAAGTGTTAGCGACAAAATTAGCGACAGACGAAGACACACCTAATTTGGGCGTGTTTGAGTATCCCAAATGTCAAATTTGTTTCCCTCCAATCCCAAATGTTAAAGTAGTTATTTAATTTATATTATTTGTAATTTTTTCCCCCAACATATAGTTAAAAGAATAATTTCTTTTGACGCATAAAAATTATTAATATAAGTTTTATTTTTCTCAACAATTTTTTTCATACATATGACAAGAATCAAATCCTTAACAACATGTTTAATAAATTTAATTATCTACTAATTATGTTAAACCCCGTTTGGTTATAAACTTTATCTAGTAGTGAGTTTTAGAAGAAAAAAATTATATTCATTAGTTAATTTTTTTCAAGAAAGGGTGAGAGTGCTTTTGACATATGTTGATATAAAATGATATGTTTATGTGTGTGGATAGAAAGTTTACTTAATGCAAACAATTGAAAAATAATTTGCTTTTTTGAAGGATGTAACAATCTCTCTCTCTCTCTCTCTCTCTCTCTCTCTCTCTCTCTCTCTCTCTCTCTCTCTCTCTCTCTCTCTCTATTTATCTATCTATATATATAAAATGTAACGGATAAAAGAAGCTATATATTAATATGTAAGTGTGAACCTTGACCGTTAAAAAAGGAAACAAAAAATACTAAATACTCTATTATTTTAAAAGCACTTTACCGAATCACCTCCTATAAACACAAAGAATATATAATGAAAAATAAAAACTTGAATAATCTTTGAACAAAGAAGTAAAAATAAAGGTGCAGTAGATCGATCAAATCATTAACCCATTTTTACGATAGGAGCTAGCTATTTTTTGTTTAGTCCATACAACAAAGAACTTTTATCTAAAAAAATAAGAACTTTCTTATTAATGAGCTCAAGAACTAATTTATAGGTTAAGAAGGATGTTCAGGGAAACTTTCAGTCAAACAATAATTAAATGAATTAACTAACTTTTAAATATATAGTAAACGGGTATGTACTTTAAGTCATCCAAAAAAAATATTCCAATTTGCACTTTAGAACAATTCAATAAATAGCAACTTTGGATGATATTTATGTAGCAAACTGTGCCCTAACACTTGTTAAATAACTAATTTTGTAAAAAAAATCTAATTAATCATCTTTAATGGAGTCTTCTCTCTTAATTATATTTTTTTTATTCACAAAACTTAAATCTGATACTAAATTCAGTTTCTCTCACTAACAACTTGAAGTTTGTCACAATTTTTAAGTATTTGCATACATTTAGTAACAAAAATAATGACCTAGCTAATTAGGACCAAATTGTTTTATGTTGTTTCTAGACGCTTGTTAAGTTGTTTTAAAATCCTTCATGTTATTACCAATCACATGCATACTTATTATATTTTCTTCAACCACTGTTTAGTTACCAATTTATTACTTGATTAAGGTTTATTTAAGGTGGAAATAAGTTTTCAAATTTTTCTCTCAAAAAAAAGTTTCCAGATTATATTTTTTAAATTTAAATTTTAAAACAAAATTAATGTTTTTAGCTAAAATAGACTTAAACTGATTTTTATATCACTTTCTAAACATTTTTACCTCAATCTTCAAAATTAGAAAAATAGTTTAAGGCTTTGTTCAGTATGATTGTCAATTTTAAATTTTGGAAAATTTGAAAATTAAAACTAATTTTCATTTTCATAATTATATTAGTTACAAATTTTTGGGCTTTTCAATTTTCATATTTTGACATCAAATCTTCAGTAAAAATCAAAAGGTCATGGTTAATTTGATCTGGGCGTTAACATGAAAAAGGTTAGTACAAATCAGGTTAATTTGAGCCTTACTTTAGAAGTTGAAATCCAGTATAAATTTTTCTACTACATGCAATATAGCAAGTAGTTGAGCCTTAAGCATGCATGATAAACAACACATTATAACATAATAACACCAACAATACTAAATAACACCATGCATGTCAACACCATATATATACCGCTAACATTAGACCACACTCCAGACTTTACCATAATGCACGACAACACCCCACCACTGCCAACAAAATCCAATGAATCAAAATCCCAAGCACTAAAATACCACCATAACCGTTCTAATCCACCACCAAAAACTAGATAACAAAAGTTCCACACACATTTTGCCATGTGCCTCTCATTTATGATAAAATGTGTGTGGAAAGTTATATGACAGTCATATCATCATTTAAAAAGTATGAATTATGGGAAGAACTAAATTTCATGATTATTTTTTTTAGAATTAAAAGCGGTCATACTTTTTTTTTTGAAAGACAAAAGCTAATTGTAATAAGATAATATATATTTTTTATATTATAATATAGACTAAATTGTAATTTGGTCTCTCACAATTTTTGTCTTCCTATAATTTCAAATTTCAAATTTTATTTTTCCTATTTTTAAATTAAGACATTTAATCTTCCTATTTTTCCAGAATAAACAATTTTGATTCTTCCATTAATTAATCATTCAAAGTTAAATATTGATTTTAAAGTGATATATTGGTGATGATATGCACTTATGTGACAAGAGATTAAATAAAGTGGAAAAAAATTGGTAGAAATTAAACTCATGACCTTTATTCAAAGATAAGACAATTAATCCTTAAGACACATTTAGTTAACTTTATAAATATTATTTTATATGTATAACCACAGTAAAGAATTATTAATTTTTCAAATGATAGAAATTGATAAATTAAAAAAAGTTAATATATAATATTTTTAATTTTATTTTATATCATTTTATCTATTTTTATTTGAAGTAGTTTATATATTTTTATTTTTATTTTACCAATTTCTGATTACATTTTGAATTAATATATAAATTATTTACATTAGTTATTTTATAAATTGATTTTAATATACATATTATTTTTACTTTAATTATATAAATTAATATAATTATATCAATTAATATGTAAATTATTTTTATTCTAATTCTAATTATATAAATTAACAAAATTTTAATATTAATTTTTTAGGAAACTTATATGTTAATAGTTTTGTCTTAACTATAAAAAAGTTATTTTGGAAATAAGTTTTTCATACCAATTATATAAATCAAGAAAATTACTTAAATTAATATATACATTATTTGATTTAATTTATAATAATGATGTACATTTATATTTATATATAAATAATAAAAAATTTATTCTATTTATAAAAAGTAATAAATTTTTAATTTTTATATTATTTAAATATTATTTAGATTAACATAATTTATATAAATTCATAAAATTATTTTTAAAATAATCTACGTAATAGTTTATATAATTTTTCTTAAAATTTATAATAAAATAATAACAAATTTTTATATGTAATAATTTATTAATTTATATTAAAATAAAATTTTATAATAAAAATATATGTAAAATTAAATATATTTATATATTAAATATTTTATTTTAATTCATAAATTTTTATAATTCAAAAAAATAATAATAACTCTTGACTACATGTAATATAATATTTATAAAATTAATTAAATAAAATAAGTATTTTAGTGATTTATTATTTTATCTTTAAATAAAAAGTTATGAATTTAAATTTTATCAAAAAAAATTTGTTTACACATTATTTAATCTCTTATCACATATGCATCAAGTCAATCTTTCAATTTGAATGATCAACCAATCAAAATTTTTTATTTTGAAAAATAATGAAAATAAATATTTTGATTTAAGAATAGAAAATCAAAACTCGTAGATTTAAAATTACATAAATAACAAAAATATAATTTAGCTTATAATATAATAACTATCGTTTATTTATTTTCCTTATTCATTTTAAATTAATCATCTGAATATTCTTATAAAAAAAATTGTTTCCAATACTCAAGACATGTGGCCAGTTCGATCTTATCCACTTTAATTTCGGTTTCAGGCATAAAAAACATATACTGTTGTTCGTTGTTACGTCTAGCAAGCACATCAAACAAAGACATATTTATTTACATAATATATAGAGGGGTCGATGCAACGCTCGTATATTGGCATCTATCGATTGTTTGAACGTAAAAGCATAGGCATGTTCCATTGATATCTTAAAATAGAAGAATTGGTGGTCCCATCTTGCTGTTATAGACAGAGACAAGATTATTAATTAATTAACTTCTATACATTACGTGTAATTCAGTATCTTTCACTAATTATATATAAAAAAGTATTTTCACTTTTTCTTTAACAAAAAAGTGAAAAAGTAATCCTTTCTTTTGTTAAAATAATTTTAAATAAGTTATACTGGCACTCTATATAATTTCGTCAATTTTTTCTCTCAATATTTTCCATTTTTTTTACCTTTACACTATTTATTCTTAATTATTTAAGAAGCATTACAATATTATCATTTATATATTATACTAACTCCTTTAATTATTTTTAAAAAATATTGCATCATGTTACAAACGCTAAAAAATAAGGGAACGTATGCAATCTCAAGAATTAACCGAATATATCAGTGTAGTTTATTTAATAATTTTTTTATAATGAATATCATAGATAATACCACATTAATTCAAATGATTGTTGTAGAATAAGAATTTGCTGTATTATAAGTGTGAAAATAATTTATTTAGTAAAAAATTTGTATTCTATTTTTATCTTCTTCAAATTTTCTTTAACCAACGATATATCATTCCTAGTTTACCCAATTATGAGACACCTATAATTTCTAATTTAGGGAAAAAATAATATTACACTTTTAACATAATCTCTCTTTCCTATCACTTTTTTTTTACTCATAAAATTTGGATCCGACAAGTCTTATATAAAGGTAAAAAAATTTAAGCCACAAAATTGAATATTTTATTTAATGAGTTGAAGTTGATAGGAGATTATTAATAATTAAGTTTCTTTACCCTTTCAAATTTTCTTTTAAATTGCGTTTTTGGACCTGCAATTACATCCACTAGTTCTCTGGCTCTCGTGTGTTTCGTCGGGGAATGCAGAACAAATAATGCATACCTGGCACTAAGTCAGCATAAGTGTTGAGTAGGCAACGGATTGAAGCATCGAGGATAGGTTTGATTTGTCCAACCAAGTCATAAAACAAAGTGCTGATTAGGTCAAAATGCTAATAATTGCAAAATTTGGTTCTGTTACCTTCGAGAATATGCAATCCTCCTTGGTGGAAAACAAACAAGAGCACTAACGATAATGCTGTCGATGAAAACTATAAAGAAATGTGTGTGCTTTGAAATAAGAAAAAAAATGATTTTTTACATTAATTTTGTTTTATTTTTATTTATTGAAGGTGTTGTTTCGATCTCAAGTTTATTAAGATAGTTAGGGTCTCCAGATTTTGTATCTTAGAGATATTATTTATTTAGATATTTAGTAGACCATCATAATATTATTTTTATTAAAAAGTGTTTTAACCAGTTGAGAAAAAAAAATTTATACACAATTTTTTTATTTTCATTTTTAAATGATGGGCGACTTTATAATTATCAGAATAAGTGTTATTGTTTCTCGTCTAGTCCATGCTCCTCCCATCTCTGGCCACCATCACTCATTTGAGCACCAATTATCATTTTTGTTCTTTCTAATTTACATTATGTATAATTATATTTTATTGTATTCTTTTTAAGTTAAATTATTTTTCAAGTTGTAAATTTTGTCAAATTTTCTATCTAAAATTCTCACATGATTATTTATATATAAATATGAAATAAAGTTAAATGTTTAGAGGTCAAAATTTTAAAATGAAATTTGATAAATTTTGAAAAATGTTTTCCAATAGGCTAAATGTTAATTTTGTTATTTATGTTTTAATTTTTTTTTTCTTTTACTTTGATACATTAAAATTTAAAAGTCTCATTTTAATACTTTATGTGTTCAAAGGGTGGCGCTCTGATTCTTTTTTACTTAAACATCAAATATGTTAATAAAAAAAATGTGATGTGTTCATTAACTCTGATTGAAATGATGGTATGAAATATTAATTGAAATAATATTATTTTAAATGATTTTCTTTTGGTTCTTTATATTTTTAAATGGTTCTATAACTATTTTGGTACTTTGAGTTTTTTTAAATAGTTTCATTTTTATCCTTCAAGTTTGCAAAATAATACATTTTTATCCTAATAGTTATATATGATGTTAGAATCTAATAAGTGTAATTGAAGACATTTTCCTAAAATTGTTTGCAGTTAGATATGTTGAATGTTGTAATGAATTTACTATTTACAAGTTTTTTAGTATTACTAATTGATATATTTATGTGCATGTGTCCATGTGAAAAATTATTTTGAAGTTAGACACATTAATTACGTATGTATTTGCACATAAGTAATTAAGTTAATCATTGATGCTAAAAATATGAAAAACAATAAATATATTATAAAATTCAACACAAAAACAAATATAATTAATTATTGTTATATATGTTGGAGCATATTCAATCTTCAATCACCTAAGAAACTACTTTACAAAGAAAAATACAAAATATGTGACAGTACTTCATAACATTTATTCGGAAAAGTAATTCTTGAATTTATTATACATGTATCTATAATAAAATTTTTGTGACAGTTTTGGTTCCTCTGTTATTGCAATTATGAGAATTTCTTTTGACTCTAAAATTAAGTATTTGGATAACATATTAAAATATAAAAAAATGAATAAAAAAAATATTTTTATAAGAATAAAAAGTTGTTTGAATTAAACTTGAAAATGAACCACACATGGTGATAGGAGGTTCGGATTGTATTATGAGATTTTATGTATGAATTAATTTTAGCGTGATTATTGAAAAAAAACTTTAAAAAAATATATATGTTTTTATTCCTAATATTAAATTAATATGATTAACAGGGAACCAAATCATTATTTTTGCGTGAATCGATCCACATAATTGTAATTTGCCTCCTTATTTCCAATTTCTAATGTCACCATCATTTCTCCTTTTCCTCCTTATGTCCCTCTAGCCTTGATCTTGTCCTTTCTCTTCCACTCCTTCATTTTATTTTATTGTTTTGTGCTGCTAATTAAGCTCATCTTCCTTATTTCTAAATTAGAAAAATAAACAATATATATTATGAGAATTAATACCTAGAAATTTCCTCTCTTCCTTGGCCCCTCAAGTCCTTACTTTTCAATTAGAATCTCTGAAATCAAGATTGAAGAATGCTACACTTCACCTGCATTTAAAAAATTACATGGGACTTGCCAAAGATTTTCCTCCTTGTCGTATCTCATTTTATATTATTAATAACAACTTTATATTATATAAATACGTGGCAACAGTTACAAGCAGATTAATTAAGAGTTTAAACCCACTTATGGAAGTGCATTTTGATACAGCTGGCAAATCGAGAATCACATATGGTTACTTTTAAAAAATTACACTATGAATTATTTAACCTCACATCAGTATCACGTTTTATTTGATACAGTATTTCTTTATAAACTTACGAACAATTATAAGTTCTGTCGTAATTAGTTATAGTTAGTTTTTTTACAGCTAATTAATTCTAATTAGTTGTTCCCGTGGTATTAATATTCGCATAAAATGTCAGAAGAGGCTATTAATTTGTTCATATACACTTCACTCCTTTATTTTTTTTCTTTTAAACTCAGGATATTTTCTGTCAAAAAACTAATATGTTCAGCATATTTCTAATTAATTAGTGTTTTAAAAAGTGGTATAAACAATCCAAATCAAATTACCACTAGATTTCACTATGACAAATCACTAAACTTATGATGATACAGATAATATACATATATATTTATATTTTATGTTACTTATATGAATTCATTAAATTCAACTACTAAATACTAATTTTGACTGAGTTAACAACTATTCTCATCTTCAAAACATCAAATATTGTGTACAATAAATTAAATTTAAATTATTGTACATCTATTCAACCTTTTATAATAGGTGTTCTTACACCTTGATCTTTGTAAGATATGATTAGTATTAATCTTCACCGTGAATTTAAGTGTGAATTCAAAAAATATATTTTAATATCTCTCTCCACAACAAAAGCAAGAAGCAACAGAAGGAAAAAAATAAAGGAAAAAGGAGGAGAATAGCACCAACAGTAACAGATTCAACAGAAAAAAAAACAAAAATTATAAAATTGAGGGAGGAGAGGGTGGGGGTGGGGGCACGGAGGGAGGACAAGCTTAGGGGGCCGCGAGAGGGAAGTTCACAAATATTTGTGTAATATTTTTTTGTAATTAAAATATATAATTAATTAGTTTAATTATTTTAAAGTAAATTATAAACAAATATTAAAAAGTGAGTTCATTGTGAAAGTTAATAAAGTGATTTAAGATCATAAAATTTAATTTTTTATTAAAAAAATAGAAAAATCTTTATAATGATGTGATAAAAAGAAATTTATAAAAAATTATTTAAAATTATAAAATTTAATCTTCTATTACAGATTCTAAACCATTAAACTTATTCTAATGAATCATAATTCATTTTTTTTATTCAGGTGAATCATGATCCATCGAATTGTAACAAGTCAAAGATATGATTCATTTCTTGAAAATTGTGCAAACTAAGAAAAATATCAAAGAAATAATTCATTCATTATTAGTTAACATTTTTAACACGAGCATTGAATTTTTGTATAGTTAATAATGATCTCTTGTTGTCATGTCCCTCAATTTATATTGTCATTTTTCTTATATGGGCATAATAAGAAAAAGAACGAAATCTTTAGGAATAATTGAATGTTTTGCAATGGAAAATTCAAAATTGCGGCGTTTAATGAATTAAATGTTTTCAGAATTATTTTGTCTTCTCCAATCAATGGTCAAATCTCTTTACATGGGGCAAAAAATTACAAATAATATAAATTAAATAACTAATTTGACATTTGAGGTGGGGGGAAACAAATTTGACATTTGGGGTACTCAAACACGTCTGGTTTGGGCGTGTTTAAACACGCCTAAATTGAGCATGTTTTACCTGATTGTGACACGTGTCAGGGATGCGCAGTGTTGAACGAACTTCGAATGGTCAACTTTTGACTGGAATGTCCGATTGAGGCGAAATCGGTGGTCAGACGCTTGAAATTCAGAGGAGAAGGCCTAAAGAAAATTACGAAGGGAATTTGGTCAACTATTTTTTTCCAAAAAATGCTTCTAAGTGCTTCAAAATTAGGATTTAAGATTTAATCATCCAAAAATTTCCTTTTTGTCAACTTTTTTAATTATTTAATTAGTTAATTTAATTTAATTTTTTATTTTTTTAATTACTTCTCTGAATTTCGAGCGTTTTGACATATCGTACGCCTCCATCGGACATTTCTATCAAAAGTTATGACTGTTTAAAAGACATATCGTACACCTAATTTTGGTTATGACCGTTTGAAAGACATATCGTACACCTAATTTGGACTAATTTTTTGCAGATATTAAGCTGTAAAAATAAAAATATCAACTTAAACAATCATTGGTGAATTAAAAATTATATGCATATTTAATTATATACAGTAATGGATTTGAATAGTTAAATTGAATTTTGACTCAAATCTTTAAAAAAAATTGAACCAAAATCAAAAACTCAAAAAGTGTATCTAGACACAAGACACAAGTTATTTTCATGAAAATTAATGTTTCGTAAAATTAAAATAGATACCATTTTATGGAATTCAATTATAAAAACAACAAAGTTAATAAAAAAATTAGCCTAAATTAAGTCATTCTTTTTGGTATATTTATTTACAAAATTATACTGTAAATTTTTAAATGATTTCAGTTTAAAAAAAATTAAAAAATTACAATATTATGGTCGCAACATGTTTAAAAAAACACAATATTATGTAACAAAGTGTTAGAGACTGAATTATAGACTGAATTAGCGACGAATTTTTTTAAAAAAATCCAATATTCTGTAAAAAGTGTTAGCGACCGAATAGCGACGGACGGAGACACGCCCAATTTGGGCGTGTTTGAGTACCCCAAATGTCAAATTAGTTATTTAATTTATATTATTTGTAATTTTTTGCCCTTTATATGGTGTAGGATGAATCAATGAATCGGTGTAAACATGGGGCTACATCATTGAACCATTGCCTTTAATTAACTTGGAAAAAAGAATGTGACTGAACTGTAGCCTCATGTCTTTGTTCATTTTGCTAGTTGCGGATATATTAAGATGGAATAAAATGTCATAATCACAAACCCGAACCAATCATCACAGATTGTGTCTACTAGCTAATTCCTTTGCGTCAAAACCACGCATATAAGACTAATACCAACGGATAAATATTCTTCTTATCATACAAATTAACAAGGTTATCGATTAATGAATCTAGCTTTACCTACTCAATTGTAAGTCTTTGAAAATTAGATTGATACCAACATGCTAGATCACGTTGCATGTCCCTAAACTTAGTTCTTTTCTCGAAATTGAAGTTAATGAATTTCCTCCAACACATCAAAATAAAAAATATGGTACATGAACAATAATAATTATTACCTGCAAGGATGTGTTTCAAGTGAATAAATTAAACTAGTTGAAGTCCTAATAAGATGAGTTTCAATGAATAGGAATTTGGTTGAAATATACTGAGCTTGAGGAAAAATTTGTATCTATATGAGAACCATCGGATTGTCTCAAAAAATGTAGAGATGCCTTGTAACCTTTGACACCCCCTCAAAAGAATAGATGTTGTGAATCAAAATCATAGCATATCTTCATATTTTAGAGATCTTGACTTAACAAACTCACTATATTATATATATATATATATATATATATATATATATATATATATATATTAAGAGACATGGATCACAAATTTATCTTCATATGAATAGCATTTTTCCAAATTTTCACACTTTTTTTTTGTGAGCCAAAAAAGGATTTCATTAATGAAGGCACCAGAGGTACTAACTATGTAGCACCGACACCGACACGCGACACGTGACATGACACGACTCGACTTTCCGACACGTCAATCTTAAAAAGTTATGGATTTCGACACCGTGTCAAATTTGCGTGTCGAAACCGGTCAACGAGTCGGGTGTGTTGACCGCGTGTCCAACACCGTGTTGGAGCGTGTCGGCGCGTGTCGCAGTATCGGATCATGTCCGACGCGATTCTCTCTGATTTTGGACGTGTCCATGCTTCATATGGTACTAATGCCTCAACAAGATTTTCCAATTACCCTGCAAACACATCCTTCATCACATAAAGAGAGAACCAATATTTCACTCTTATCCAATAAAGTAACTCGGATTTGTTATGACGGGAATAATATTATGACCGCATACCGTGAATGGAAGGGAGAATTTCTCATTCTCTAGAACACCCTTTCACATTTGGTGTAGGTCTCAACCCCCCTTGTTTGTTATAGGGATGAATCAGGTGATACATTGACTTAAGAGTGTTTCATAGTTTTTCTTTTGAAGAATTGAGACACAATTGACAAATAGCTAAACTGACATGGGACAGAACAACTATCCCTCCTCCATGTGTAACGCCTTGTACCGGCTTCCTAATTAATTTATCATGATTAGCCTAAAATTAAGTATATTACTTTGTACTAGTTTTTTTTATTATGTGGGTGATACATTGACTTAATTAAGATCGAGTACCGTATCATTGTTTTTCATTTGAAGAATAGAGACACAATTGACAAATAACTAAACTTCCTAATTTATTATGATTAGCCCAAAATTAAGTACTTTACTTTCTGCTAGGTCATATATATTACATTTTCTGGATGCTAGGTATATGTCGGGTGCAACTAGACCTTCTTTGACTTGTCCATTTTAGCTCTAATCAAGAACAGCTCTCCGTGAAATATATTTCACATATAAAGAATGTTTTGGATAAATTACACTCTTTTTTTCTCTTCAAAGACATGCTTACATTTCACTGTCTTTTTTTTAATGTCTAAATTAATGTTTTTTTCCTCTAATTTATTTTCAAAGTTTGATTTAGTCTTCTAATTATTAAATGATTTAATTTGTAAAATTAGTTCAATTAAGTTCTTCCGTTTAAATTACAACTAATGTTGTTATGGTACAAACATCTGTCCTATTAAATGATCAACTTCAATACTTCAATCAATAATTAGAATATGAAATCAAACTTTAAAAATAAATTAGAGGATTAAAATAATAATTTAACCTTTTTTAATAATTTTTAAATTATTTCAAAGACATGTATTAAGACTTTAGGGTCAGCTTTACTGTTAACTAACCTCTTAAGAGTTGTTTGTATTTTTTACTTTGTCACTATTTCCTACTCTAAGCATCATTGACAACAAATTTTAAATCTTGATTATTGAATTATAAACTTTGAAATACGAAATAATATTTTCAGCAAAATTTTTAAAATGACAATAACGGCCCATAAAAAAATCTTTGTTTTATATTTTAAAATCCCTAAATCGATGATAGTGGATATTGTGATTGATATATTATTTTTCGAGACGGATAGTTAGCTTAAGATTAGACTCCATATGAGTATTGACTCTTGGTCTTTTCTTTCAACTCGATTGATGTTTGAGATTTATTGAGTTAAATTGTTACTCAAATGAGATTGAGACGTCATGGATGGGTACCTAAAAAAAAACACTTTGACAGACAAGCAGTAAGAGTTCCATCATAATGACAATATAAATTAAATGCTTATATGATACAATGAAATTTATTTGTATTATAAAAGTTTAAGATGGATTGAATTTTTTGGTATTAGCCACGAGGCCTTTAAGGGTGATATTCACCTTGTCTTATAATTTACTCGAGACTAAAGTGTGATCCTCTATTCATGATCTTCTAAGTCTTACTTATATATAATTTGACAGAAATGGTCCACTACTAAATTGAACCTCAAATCCTATCTAGAACAATAGGATATTCAAAATAAGTTGTTAGGACCTTGAAAATCGTAGAAGAAAAGATTTCGTTGAGACACTTATTCATATATAACTACTCATTATTACTAAAATGTTGTTTATACATGTTAAAAAAGTTATTAGTTTAATATTATATTTTTAACACACCTATCTCACAAGAGCACTTTAGTTTTGATGGGTAAGTAATGCAAAATGTTTTTTTTTTGCTTACTCCTATGTTGAATTTCAACCAGTGTTTAAAAGAATGGGGGAGCTCCACCTATCTTGTGTTAAAATTCAACTTTTTATTAGAAGAACAAGGAAATAAGAACAAACTGTAACACGTTAAGTCATAATAAATTTACTTCCATGTCCTGAACTAGCTATCTTAAAAACTTCATTAGACCAAAACATATAATAGTTTTATATTCAATCTATATTCTATTACAATATATGTTTTCCATATTATCCCCCTGGAAGAAAATTAATTTGCAGTATATAATGTTTTAATTTGCACACATATATCTAGTGAAGAAAAAAGAGAGACGTACAAAACAGTAGCAGAAGAAAAAATGTGCAGATCTATTTTATGTCACTCAAAATATGACTTAATGACTTCTTTATTTAATAAGTCAAATGCATGTGCATTATGCTTACAATTTGTTCTTAGAACTATATATGTACATGACATAACTTGCTTTTCTCTTCCACATTTATCTCAATAGCTTAAAATGGGAAAGAGCTAAATTTTCACCCAGTCGCCTTGTTATTTTAGTAACGGTAAATAATCAAATTCATTCTTGGGAGACGTTAATAAATTAGTTCTTTAGATAAAAAAAAATAATTTAAATCTATGTTAAAAATATGACAAACTAATTTTACAAATTATATAAATTAGATTCTAAATTTTACAACTTAATATTAATTTGAATCTAAAAAAATATAATTTGTTATCAAATTAATTATTAAATATTACATTTTAACAATGAAATGATTACTTTAGTAATCATTGAAGTCTTGCAATGTTATCTCTCTGACTATACAATGGGGGGTAATCGTGAGGAAGTCAGGGTCTGAGTGTCTACTGGTGCCCAAAGTCAATACTTCAGGAGTGACAAAGAAGTAAAGACTCTTTGTACATTAATCCATGTCTTTAAGATTGCATGACATGAGTCCAAGTGCCTCTCATAACAATTCAAACAAAAGACTCCCCAATGGCCCAATGTCTGAACTTCCTTTGAGAATTCTATCATTACATCCTAGCAAATCAGAATAACTCTAATTTGACAGCACCTTAAATATTATTGTAAAATTTTTTATACTATCCATCCATTGGACAACATCTTAAATATGACTTTTAAACTTTTTAAAAAAATATAACTTTTAAAAAGTAATTATCACAAATTTAATGATTTTTAACAATATAATTAACTACAATATAAAAAATTCTTTTAACACATTCCAACTATATTAAAAATTCTTTGTATAGCTCTTAATTTGTAAGAACTAAGTTAAACAAACTGAAAATCTTATTTATTTATATAACTAATATTTACAATTTACAACAAATAAATGTTTCCAAATAAAAAATTTATATTATAATTAAAATATAATAAATAATTATTTTATATATAAATTATATTATATATTTATGACAATTTTATGTGCAAGGTTATGAACCCGCTCAAAATGTAGTTGCTTTTG
>QARZ01039810.1:0-16070 GCA_013407115.1 Glycine latifolia
ATAGCCTTCTCTAATTCTGATGGCTCCTTAGGTGGAATGGGTGGAGGCTGCAAATAATTGTTGGATTTGTAATCCAAACCTCCTCCTTGAATTCTTCTTTGGAAATTATTATTACCTGGAACATAATTTGAATTCCTCTGATAGTTGGAATGATTTCTCTGATCATACCATACTCCATTAACTTGCACTGGATCAGCTCCTACTAAAGTAGGACACTCATTGGATTCATGTTCTCCTTGGCAGTATTCACAATTAGGTAGCTGTGATCTAATAGTTGAAGCTTGGGCTGCTGAACCTTGCATCCTGTCAATTTTCTCATTCAATCTTAATAATTGTTGTGACAAAAGTTTTTGTTCAACCAACATTGCATCACTGCTTCCTAGTTGGATAACTTCCCTCTTTGGTTGAACTTTGATACTCTCATTTTCATTGCGAGCTAATGAATCAATTAATTCATATGTCTGATTAGCTGTCTTTGATCTAATTGAACCTCCAGCTGCTACATTCACTATATGTCTTGATTTTGGAGTCATCCCATTAAAGAATAAATATACTTTCCTTCCCACGTTCATGTCATATTGTGGACACTTTCTGATCAATTCTTGAAACCTATTCCAAGCTGCACATAAACTTTCTCTCTCGTTTTGAGTGAAATTGGTGATCTCGTTCACCAACCTATTGTATTTCTCCATAGAAAAATATTGAGAGAAAAATTTAGTAACCAAGTCTTCCCACGTACTGATGCTGTTTGGAGTTTGTTTATCTAACCAACGAAGTGTTCTTCCCTTAATAGCAAAGGGAAATAATCTTAACCTCACAGCATCATCTAATACTCCTTGGTGTCTGATTGTATCGAAGATCCGCAAAAATCTGTCAATGAAATTGTGTGGATCTTCATCGTCCTCTCCACCAAATTGACTTCTTTCCACCAAAGTGATTAATGATGGATTGATATCAAATTTGTTAGCCTTAACTGGTGGTCGGACTATACTAGGATTGGGTCTTGTGAATAATGGAGCAAGAATAACCTCCATTAATTCCTTTCCTTGTACTGGTGGTCTTTCGGCCATCCTTGATTCTAATTCGCTGTTTAAATTAGATTTTCTGTCTCTCGTCTCTGCTTGGCTAGTCTTCTATTTCTTCTCACAGTCTTTTCTATTTCAGGGTCAAACTGTAATTCTGGCACGAATGGGGCGAGTTTGGCGCGACTGGCGCGAGACTCCAGTGCTTCTGGCGCGAATGGTGTGGACCTGGCGCGGTTAGCGTGAAATCCCAGCTTCAGTTGACTCTTTCTTTTGCTTCTTTTCTTGCTTTTCTTGAATCTAAACATCAAAATAGCATAGAATCAATGATAAACATAAAAGTAATGAATTTTACACTTATTCTCACATTTATTCACTATATTCTTCCTATTTTCCTAATAAAACTATCCTAAAAACTATATATGCTAACAGCATATCAGAGCTACAGGTTTATAATCTTCTTCCATTAAAATTCTATGCATACAATAAGAAGGACTAATACCTGTTAGGTCTGATAAGGTCCAACCAATGGCTTTTGTATTTTGCTGCAAAACTTTTACCAGTTTCTTTTCTTCTTCTTCAGAAAGATTTGCATTTAATGATCACTGGTTTCTAGGAATTACCTGCAAGGAAAACATATTTTAAATGTGAAGGTAACACCTTTAATTCTAGCTTTGATTCCTCTTTTTGCTTATCTTTCTTCAATTCTTCAAAGAGAAATTGATGATAAGGATTTTCTTTGAAATAATTCAGCTGTTGAAGATACTCTGATCTTTCCTTATCTTCACCTTCATCTCCTTTTTTGACTGCTTCGGTCAGTGCTTTCTCTAAACCATCTTTCCTATAAATCAATGTTTTAGAGTCAAAAATTACCTCATCAAGGACATCTACTCTAAAACATTATTTTTTATTTGTGGGATACTTCATAGCTTCAAGAACATTGAATTGCACTTCATCATCTTCCACCCTTACAGTGAGTTTTCCTTCATCAACATCAATCAAGACTTTAGCAGTCTTCATGAAAGGTCGGCCAAGAATCAATGGAACTTCACTGTCTTCATCCATGTCAATGATTACAAAGTCGATAGGAAAGAAAAATTTGTCAACTTTCACCAACATATCTTCAATAATGCCATAAGGATGCTTAATAGTTTTGTCAACTAGTTGCAAAGTCATCCTTGCTGGTCTGATTTCTACTTCTCCTATCCTTTTAATCATGGACAAAGGTATAAGGTTGATACTGGCACCTAAATCAAGAAGCGCCTTTCCTACTGATAATCTCCCAATAGCCACAGGAATTATGAAACTACTGGGATCTCTGGATTTTTCTGGAATGATCTTTTGGATAATTGCACTACAACCTGCATCCAACTTGATTGTTTCATCATCCATGTATCTTTTCTTCTTGGTGAGTAAATCCTTCATGAATTTGGCATATGTTGGCATCTGCTCCAATGCATTAGAGAAAGGATTGTTGATCCGCAGTTGTTTAAAAATATCTAGAAAGCGCTTCTACTGCCTTTCCTTTGCTTTCTTTGATGGAGCATGTGGATAAGGCATATGCTGAACTGGTGGATTTAGTACAGCTTTGCCTTTATCAATTTTTTTCTGCTTCTCCTCTTCACTTACTTTTTTTTCAATTTTTTCATTTGTCACCATTTCATCATTTTTTTCATTTTCTTTTTCATCTCTTTTCTTTTCATTATTTTTTTCTACAACTTCTTCATTTTTCTTTTTCTCATCATCATCCTTCAAACCAACCACAATCCCTCTCTTGTTATAATTTCCTTACATTGTTCCTTTGGGTTAACTTGTGTGTTTGCTGAAAAAGATCTACTTCCATGCTCTGAGAGTTGCTTTGCAAGTTCTCCAACCTGTACTTCAAGATTTTTGATGGAAGCATCAGTATTCTTTTGATTGGTGATGGACATCTGCATAAACTGAGTTAAAGTGTTTTCCATTTTTGACAATCTATCAGGCTAAGCTTGGTTTTGTAGATTCCTATTAGAAGGACCTGCATATGAATTGTTAGTGGGACCTGCAAAATGAGGATTAGTGGGACCAGTATATGCATTATTATTTTGTCTCCAACCAAATGGTTGATTTGAACCTGGACCTCCTCGGTAACCTTGATAATTCTGCTGAGGTCTGGTTTGATTCTGCAAATAAGGAGCCTCCTCTTCTGGTTGACAATCACCAAGTGTTGGACAGTGGCCATTTTGATGTTCTCCACCACAGAAATCACATCTCAAAATTTGTTGAACTTGATGAGCTATGTGTGTTTTCTGTGATCCTCCATGCTGAATTTGTTGAGGAATTTGGCCTATTTGTTTGGTTAAGGCCTCCAATTGTTGAGTCAACAATTTATTCTAAGCTAGAATGACATTTTGAGTATCCAGCTCCATTACACCTTTCCTCTGAATTGGAGATCTATCATGGTGAGACAAGTAATCACTAGCTGCTATGGAGTCAATGATTATAATTACTTCCTCCGGGCTTTTTGACATCATAGTTCCTCCAGCTGAGGCATTAAGAATCATTTTTTTTCTAAGGTCTCAAACCACTATAGAAAATATGTAATTGTGCAGCATCATCAAAATTGTGGTTTGGGCACCTTCGCAATAAGGATTTGAATCTCTCCCATGTCTCCCAGAGAGGTTCATCTGCTCCTTGGGAAAAAGTAGCAATGGCTGATTTTGCGCTTATGAATCTTGATGGAGGAAAGAATCTAGTAATAAATTTTTCCTCCACTTCTTCCAACGTGCTCAAGATTTTGTTTGGTTGGGATTGAAGCCACGTTTTTGCTTTACCTATCAAAGAAAATGGAAAAGCTCTAAGGTAAACAGCTTCAGCATCTTCGTTAGAAGCTCCCATAGTACTGCATAACTCCATAAATGTGGACAAGTGAGTGTATGGATCTTCATGGTCTATCCCTGCAAAAGGATGAAAGCCAATTAGACTGAGTAATGCTGGCTTCAGTTCCACAACTTTATTGTTGAAAGGAGGGATGACTATGTTGTTGTAATGCTTTGGTCCTTGTTGGTAAGCATAGTCACCAAGAGTCCTCCTTGGTGGCCTATTTTCTTCTTCCCCTCGATCAGCCATACTATCACTACAAGTGGCTTTTCTGATGAATGAGTATCAATAGATGAAGTTTCCCCCAATGGCTTATTGGCTTCTAGTTTCTTTTTCTTCCTATTTTTCCTTTCTATTTTGGTGATTTCTGGATCAAACAAATGTTTATCTGCAAAAAACTTACCTCGCATAAAGGAAAAAGAGCAAACTACAATATCCCGTAAGTATCGAGGTTTAAAATAAAAGAAAATTTATATACAAAATCAAAAATAAAGTAAATAACAAAAGTAAGAAAAAGTCCTACTAAACTGAAATTAAATCTAAAAGAACTGAGTAAGTGACTCAAATCCCCGGCAACAGGGCCAGAAACTTGTTAGACTCTTGGCAAGCGTACCAATTATCGTTGTAGGTTACAGAATTTATAAAAGATCATCTCCACAGGGACTTGAGTTACTCAGTTAATCCAAACAAAACTTAACAGTTTAATAGTTATGTACACCGAGTGTGAATGGAGTTTCATGTATTTGTGAAATAACAGAAATTACGAAATTTAAAGAAAAATCAAAAATAATAGATTTAGTGCGTTGGAATTACGAAAAATTACGGAAGCTAATAAGACGAATTTAACTAATTCAAGAAAAGTGTAGGATTCAATTTCAGCATTCATACCCTTAGTATTCAATTAATATTACCATGCATAAATTATTTTCTTTTAATATTGATGCTCACATAAAATCACCCCAAATCGATCCCTCACATTTGAGAATCCTAAGAATATTTATCAAATATTGATCCCTCGCATATGAAATAAATACCCTAGCATTACAATCATAATCGCGTGCTATTTGCAATCTAAACGTTATGCTCTATTCTTAGCAACGTAACGTAAAGAGTAAAATTATTCAGTTCAAGTTTTAAGAGTACCTTCCAGTTAAACTTAGAACCTTATTTCATGAAACTAGTGATCAAGTAGAATCAAGCATTAAGTATGGAATGAAATTACCAATAATAAATAGAAAATATTCATGCATAAATAAATATTGAAAGAGATACTTAAGGGTAGAAGATTACATCCAATCCTTAGAGAAGTTAGCCGATCATTGTGGAGAGCACAAGATCAACTGAATACATGATGAAGAGTCGATCTCTGAATCACTCCAGCAGAGTTTCCTCACCAATTTCTCACTTTCTCTCACTCTCTCTAAGCACCTAAGGCTAGCAAATTCGTGTTTCACTCACTTTGGCCTTCCAAGCATGCTTCTCCTTCCCCCTGCATGGCTATTTATAGATTTTGGGGTGCTGCTTGTGTTCACTCACCCAGGCGACCAATTTTTCCTTGTTTAACTCACCTGGGCAAATTTACTGCTTCTTGTTATAATGTCCTGATGTAAATGGCTGAACCCATAGCCATTAACTTTCCCAAATCTACCTTGCAATAAAACTTACTCTTCAAGCAAACTTCAAGAACACACAAGTTTCCAACACTTCTTGAAATTAGGGTTGTTTAGAAGTTTATAATTGCATAAATGGAAGATGGAAGAACGGTTAGGGATGAAGGTGAAGACACCATGGAGAAGCTCTCCAATAAGTCTAGGAAGAATCACCACAATAGCATTGAGAAGCCACTAATAAGACTCAAGAAGTTCTTGAACAAGAACAAGATAGAAACTCTCAACAATTTTCAGAATTGCATTAATGAACCAAAGTTAGTTACATTCAGTTTTGGCACCTTATATAGACCACGATATTACAAGCAAAATGTCACTAAATGTAAGGAAAATGCAAATTGAAATGAAGCTCAAATGAAGCTTGAAGTGCAAGCTTTCCTAAAGTGACTATTGGCTTCCCCAACATGTGCAGTGCAGTTTTAGACTGAAATAATCGATTAATTCGCACTTGTAATCTATTAAAACAGAGTTATTTACAATTTTCAGGCTTATGTAATCGATTACAGATGTCTCATAATCGATTAAAATAATCAAGTATTGTTTTAATCGATTACAGATGCGATTTAATCGATTAAAATAGTCAAATCTTGTTTGTGTGTGAAACTGAAATGCTGGTAATCAATTATAGACCAAAGATAATCGATTAAAACAGTGGAAAACTATTAACAAGTTTTTGTACTGAATTTCTTCTAACAAGTGCTGGAATTTATTGAATTAAATTGGACTTGAGACACCAAAATCCAGCTCTTGTCATCCTTGAGCTGGTGTGCATCTTCATGCTTGCCCAATTTAGCTTGAATATGGTCTTGAAGTGCTTGAATCCTAGCTCTTGTCATTGGTCCTTTAAAGCTCACCAAAGGAAGTGCTTCAAGCTCTCCTTCTAGACCTTTAGCTTGTCTTCGACCTCCATCACCTCCACTCGCCCAGGCGACCAAAATACACATGAGTCACTCACTTGGGCGAGTTAAAGCATCAATAAGTTTGCCTGGGCGAGTTCTAGGCTATTTTTGCTTCAGGAAATGTCCTTTTTGCCCCTTTTTGCCTTTTGGTTTGCTTTGGATGCCTTGATACACTTGATAACTATTAAAATACCAAATTTGATTGAATTAATCTTCCAAAATGTGAAAAACATTATTTATATTAATACCAAATACAAAAATCAACTAGGTTTGGAGCAAGTTTACAAGAAAGTCTTTTTAAATCAAAAGATAAGTGTTATCATTAGAATCCCTAATTTAACCAAAATATGACACTTATCAATGTGTAATTGTTGGAACCAAGCAAATAAAATCAAGCTTCTTAGCCATGCTCCACGTGCACCAAGTCAAGGATTAAGGACTATTTGACCAAGAAAAATCTAGTGAATAAGGACAAGAGTGTAGGATAATATCCCTTAAGTAATTATTAGTTAGTTACATTCTAACTAAACCAACAACTAACCAAGTTGAAACCTAACTAAAACCTTTCCATTCTAACTAAATTAATATAAATATCCTATCATACTACAATAATTTGCACGTATGATACTAGCTTCCAAGACTCACTCTCGCGAAACCTTGCTTTCACTTTGCACTTTGTTTTCCTTTTTTATTTGCACATAATTGTAACCACTCCTAGTGTTCTATACCTCTATTTTATTCTTTCTTTTATGTAAAGACTTCCATACTTTAAGAACTTTAAAGAAATACAACCACTTCTAGAAGAACTTGGACACCACTTCACCTAAGGTAGGCTAGGCTTCAATCTTTAATTAAGGGTTTACTTGGACTAACCTATATGTATAATGGTGCAAATTTATGGTTGATCATTTAGGCTAAATTTTCAGATCATTGAAGGTTATTTTATGATGTGGTTATGTTGATTTAAGAATAGGATGTGTTAATGATTGAAATGTTGAAATATTAGTAATGTTTGGACTTGATTTTGATGATCCTTTAAATTGATTTTTGATGGTATTTGGATTGTTAGCTTATATGTGTGTGTGTGTGTGTGTGTGTGTGTGTGTTGGGACTGTTTTATATTAATTTTAAGAAGTAGAGGTTTAATGGTATTTGGTGTAACGCCCTCAAATTTCAATAACTAAAAATATATGGTTGAAATGTTGTGTGAATTAACCTTGTGCAACTACTTGATGTGAATGTTAGGTTATGTGAAGTTTATTTGGTTTATGTTTGAATTAATTGTGTGAAATGTTAATTAGAAACAAAAAGAGAAATTATAAAAATATTTGAAGGGAAATGACCATATTACCCTTTCTCTTGAAGTAAAATTACCATAATGCCATTGAAATAAAATTACCATAATGCCATTGAAGGAAAATTACAATAATGCCCTTAGATATTTTGGTTAGATATTTTGAAGTGGAAATTACAATTATACCCCTAAACTAAGTGACAAATTACCATAATACCCTTGAGATTAAAATTACCAAAATATCCCTAGATATTTTCGTAAGATATTTTGAAGCGGAAATTACAATCATACCCCTGCAGTAAGCGATAATTTACCAAAATGCCCTTAGATATTTTGTGGAAATTTGAAGAAATTACAGAAATGCCCCTAGGACATCAAATTACCAAAATATCCTTAGAAACAGACAAACATTACAAGAAAACTAGAAGTACCTACTAGTCGAAAATTTATGATTAGGTACGCCAGAAGATAAGTCTCTAAATTTTAATAATGAATATAATAAGTGCAAGCAAATAAACCTTATATTAAAAATGAAGGAAAATCGCAGGAATATCTAAAGCTATCATGAGCTATAGTTCTGGACCATGTGATGATATGATGAAGAAAATTATCACATGAGAAATACCTGTGATGGTTGTACAAGAAGGATAAGATAGAAGCAAATGGATCAAATTCTAGCCGTGTAGGATTTGGGGTAAAGGTTTAAGATTTTAGATGAATGACATATTAGTAGCTATCACCTTAATTGAAAATAAAAAGAGAACAAGCTCCTTAAGGCAAGTCTTCTATGTACACTTAGTCATTTAATGAAGTGAATAAGCAAAATCAAGTCTTGCAAGGAAGCATTCTACGTGCACTTTGGTCAAGAAGGAAAGGAATCTTTGCTTTTGAATGCATTCAATGCATGAAATAAAAATATCTTCATGGCATGATGACTTGGACTAACTAGGTTACATTTTTAACTAATATAAATAGCTTATGCCACCACAAAAACTGCACGTAGAAGCTAGCTTCCAAAGCACACAGCCAATTGCATTTTTCCTTGTACCTTGACATCATTTTCTCACTTCTTTCTTCACTTCCAACCGTAGCCTATCTTTTCTATTGCCTCTTTCACCTTTCCAAAACATAAAATTCTAGACAATACTTCCATTCTTTCAAGACCTTGAGGTGCAGCCAAATACTTGGATGAATTGGAAGCAAACTTGTTTGAGGTAGGTGAAAGTTTAGTTTTGTTTATCACTTGATTCTTGAAATTATTCGAATGATTTTGAGCTGAATTTTGGTCTGTTTTAAACATTTTATATCTTCCTCTGTACTTAACCAAATGAGGTGTGTGACCATTCATTTTAAAGCTTAGGATGTCTTCTATGTTGTACTAAAATATGGGACCAAACCAAGAAGTGAATCGTGCCCAGAAATTATTTTAGCTCAAGCTGTCCGAAACTGTCCACATCAAACAGATTCTGCCATCCGTTTTGAAAAATTTATTTCTCTCTCATTTCTTACTCAAATTAGGTGTATGATATATGGAATTAAATATCTAGATGTCAAATATAACATATAAAAATTTCAGATAAATCTTGATTGTGTACTACTGGCAGTCATGAGAACACTAAGAGATGTCAGTGTGGAAATTGGAACTCGCTGGCAGCTTTGAAGTCTAGTTTTAAAAATGCTATAGCTAGAGTTGTAGAAATCCAAATAAGGCATATGATACATTTTTAGAAATATTAGGAAGTCTAGTTTAACATACTAAAATATGAGAATTTAATAACTTACATATTAGCACAAATTATTGGAAGAACCGAATCATGTATGGTGAGAAATCTATATTAAATTATTTTTAATTTGGTATATAGTGCTCTGAGTTTGGACCAAGGCACGTGAACTTAAGAGAGCTCAAAAGAATGCTACAAAGGGGCTATCAGAGGGATAGAGATTGTTGGTAAGGGGAGTTTGTTATTTGTTTACAGCTTTTGATACCATAGTTGGAGGCCAGGGAGTCCAACTATGAGGATAACTGTCTGTCCCTGCTGTGTGCTGGCTTACAAGAAAAACCACGTTTTTAACTAATGGGGATGCGATGTATTTATGATTGATGTGTGTTTGTTCCTATGTGTGCTCGATTTCAAGAAAAGTTATGTTTTAAACTAATGGGGATGTGATGTATTTATGATTGATGTGTGTTTATTCCTATGTGTGCTCGTTTTCAAGAAAAGTTATGTTTTAAACTAATGGGATGCGATGAATTTGTTTGTTGATGGATAAAACTGTGAATGATGTTGTGGTAATGATTGAATTTTTGGAAAAAGTCTTAATTACAGAGGAGACTCTGCCCAAAATTTTATAATATATTTTCTTATTAAATTTTTAAATGGGCATAAGAGTGTGATTTCTATATTGTAGTCCTCCTCTTTAATTTAGAATTTTCCTAAAATACCAGTCTCGTGATAATATGGATTGTGGATGGATGATTGAATGAGATAACGATGATGTGTTTGATGATGTATAAATGATATAATGATGACGTGATTTATGATGAGATGATGATGAATTGATTGTTGATGTTGAAATGAGACAAGTTTAATATGTATGATATTGAAATTGAGATGATGTGATATTGATGTTAATAATGACATTGATGAGAGATAATGTTGATGTGAACAATGTCATTGTGTGATATGGATACACATGAATACCATGGGGATGCATGACTAGATAACCTTGCGAGGGAGGGTTTACGAATTTTAAGCATCCCAAGAGTGAGAGGAATTGTTTAAAATTCTGGTCCCTAGCTATCCATAGTCAGTGCATTGATGGTGCCCATGATTGTATGTTGTGTATGTCCACGTGGGGTACATTGACCAGTTGGATAACCTTGCGAGGGTGGGTTTACGAATTTTAAGCATCTTAAGAGAGAAAAGGGTTGTTTAAAATTCCGGTCCCTATCTATCCATGGTCAGTGTATCGGTGATGTTGTGTATGTACATGGGGGGTGCATGACTGGATAACCTTGCAAGGGAGGGTTTACGAATTTTAAGCATCCCAAGAGAGAACGGGAGTGTTTAAAATTCCGGTCCCTAGCTATCCATGGTCAGTGCATTGATAGTGCCCATGTTTCATACTTCATATTTGCATGGATGGAAATAGAATGATGGACAGTAAGTACCGGGGGTACTATGGGGCATCACTCTGTTTGGAACTCCCTTGAGACTCAGGGCTGATCACCATGGGGGGAGCGACCTGTGCATGACAGGGTGACCTCAACGAGCTACTGCATCATTTTCCTGAGAGAGGCTATTTCCATGAGGATGGTACCACATTGCATTCTGAGAGTTGAGTCAGGTGCATGCATCATTCTAAGCATGATTGTTTTAATTTGTGAAATGAAGTGGATGACTGATTTGTTGAGTGTGTATTGACCTGATGGATTATTGAGAATGTTTGTGGTTGTTAATATTGTTTCTTTTCTAACTATTGTTATTTGGTACTTGTTGATCTTATATAATAAACTCATCCTTGCAATTTTTGTACCGTGTGGTTGGTACCTGTGATGATCACGAACTTTTGTTCGTGGGAGCAGATGATCAGCAACAGGTGATATTGGAGAGAGATTTATTTTGTTGGAGCCGCCAAGCCAATGTGACAATGTTGGAATTTATTTTGGAAAAAGTTGTGTTTTGTTAATGACCTCTTCCTTAGTTAGTCCCTTGATTCTTTTGTTGGACATGTAAATGCTGAGGTGTAAGTACATGTAAAATTAAATAAAGTTTTAAATATGTGAATGATGAGTACTGGTATATATATATATTTTATATATGTATTTAATCATTGTAATTGTATCGTGTGTATGATAATTATATTATCGCAGAAAAAAAAATTTTTACTACCATTTTATAATCAAATTAATGGAAATTTCATTAAAACTTGAAATTGCACGAGCTATAGTTAGTGATATCGTAGGGACGAGGCGGGTCGTTACATTTGGACAAATGGTTTAATTACTTAAGTGGTTCAGTTTTGAGGATTAAGTATTAGGGTGGTAAATTGACAAGAGAATAAGGGTTAGACTAAGTTCTAATCTTTTCTTATGGAGGTCTAAAGAAATTAGAAATTACTTGAAAGATATATTATGGTTTACTAGATAGATTACTAACATGTTGTCTTTAGCTTGAGGATATTTTGTTGTCATGCACAAGTTGGCATGATTTTGATTGAATGATGTATGGTGGTTAAGCCATACATGTGGTATATTGTGATGTTGTGATGAAAAATTTTCCATGAGGTTATCTTTATTTGCTCATGGCGGGTATTATTGATGAGAATGATGCATTTGATGTGATGATATATATTGATTCATATTTCCGAGTCCAGTACGAGATTTGCGAAACAGGATCTGATACTACATCCAGTAAGAAATATAAAGACAGGTGAAAAACACATGGAATTGTCATACATAATTAGCGTAAGACAGTCGCAACATTTCTACATCCAGTACGAGATGTAGCTACATACAGTACAATATGCAGAGGTCATTTACACCCTGGAATTTCATTCATGCATACATGTTATTGAATGATTATTTATTGTATGGATTTTATTGGAATTTATTGACGGTTACTAACGTACTAACGTATTTGATGGTTTAGTTTTGCCTACTAAGAAATTTTATTTCTCACTAGATTTGTTTCATTTTTTTAGATGGCCTCAGTAATAATCTTCCTTGATGCCCTAGACCTTGGATGGTATAGAGACGAAGAGAGAAACTACTATGTTATTACCATGCACCCGATAATTCGTGTTTATATTTACTTTGGAACCCATTTTCCAGTGTCAGTTCTTAACGGAATGTTCAACCCTAACAATCCATTTCTGCAATTTGCTCCCTCCTACCCTGATCCACCAATGGAGCCTATTAATCTGTCTGATGTTGAAGAAAGTATAGGTGGAAATTTCTGAGATGAGAAAAAGGGTAGTTTGGTATATGAAAAATAAATAAGAATTGTATCTAATATGGCTAATGGGTAATCCTATGTTTTAATGTGAGATATTATGGTATGTATGATGAACCTTGTAACTTGTAGTGGTGAATGATGTAACAATGACCAAAGTATGTTTAATAAATTAGTTTTCAACTTATATAACTTAGATAACTTATTAATACACGTTCGTTAGAAATTACCAGTAATAAAAATTATCTAGAAATATATTAGATCGTTACACAGTATGTGAGGCAGGCCCTTGACACATTCATTGCATGGCCAAGACATCTTGTGAAAGTTGTTTCACATAGGTATTTATTATGTTGAACAATATTAAGACATTCTTATATTGCTAAAAACTCTTTACTAACATTGGGCTAATTATTATGTTTATTAACTAAAAAGGATTTACAAATCCATCCAAAGAAACAAGTTCATATGTCGACTCTTGTTGGTAGAGTTGATCCCTAAGTTGATTTGATTCAAAATTTGTATGATCTTTATGAGAAGCCTCTTGAGTTGTTGTGAGATAGGACTAAATTTAGGATTCCGAATGCAGAAGCATCATTCTTCATAACATATTCTGATGTAAATGAAATAATGTCAGGGGATAAATGTTTGAACATATTTACATTACAATTGTGGATGATGTAAGTAAATTCTATTTCTAGGTCTACTTTCATTAACTAATAATTAATATTCCTTATGATATATATAATTAACAATTTTCATTTGGGGAGAGTGTTCTGTTATGGGGAATTGTACTAAAGCTGAAGCCTTTATTATTAGGTTTATGGATGAGTTAAGTATAAGGTTGGGTCCTGGTTTTGTGTATGGACTCCTTGAGCCTCAGCCTATACAAAATGCAAAGGATAAATGTGATAAATGTCAACATTACGCTGAAACATGGCTTAAGAAATCACAAAGAGAGTTCTACCTAGAACCTTACTTGAATCAGTAAGTAAAATTTAACAAATGCATTAAAAGAATGTTTGCATTATAAGTAGCTAATTATTCTCGAATTCAAGGGCCATTGGCATCTTGTCGTTGTGTGTCCTAGGAATGATCTTGTTATCTGGTTTTGTTCCTTGCATAAGAAGCTTGATATTCACATCAAATCCGCAATTAACAAGTTAGGTTTTAAATTATAACTCATTTACTTTATTCTTAGCATGGATACATAAATCTTTTTATCCTCCTATAAACGTTGATGGTTTTTTTAACCAGTGCAAGGAAGAGATTGAATACTAGTTTGGATGGTAAATCTGATAAACTTGTACCTCATTGGATTGAAGTAAAGGTTAGTCATTTAATCAATGCTTTAATTTGACTCGTGATATTTTGTAACTTTGTAATTATGAGATTTAAATATATTTCTTATTGAATTTAGATTCATGTTCAAAGAAGAGGCTTTGAGTGTGGCTATTATATCATGCATTGGAAGTCGACTTAATCATGGGGGGTTTGAAGATTGAATAGAGCATGGTATATTTACCTTAACAAGTTTCAATTATTAGTTTACTATCACTTTTTAATCATTTTACATATACGTGACTAATTTGTGTATTTATATTTTGTAGTGATTTGGTGATGGAACATTGTTAGACATGGAGACCATAAAAACAATTCACAAGAAATTAGCAGCATATTTTTTAGAAGTTAAAAACATGCAATTTAGAAAAGTTTAGATGATATATGAGGAATTTATATATTGCATGTATTAATGTTTATTATAAACATTATAAATAAGTTTGTTAATTTATTGACAATTATTTGAGCATATATATATATATTGTTTATTACAATTTGTTTGGGTCTGGTTTTTTGAAATTGTAGAAGGGTTATAGGCCTTACAGCCTGTTCACCAAAACAAGGTATGACTCAAATCTAAATGAGCTACATCAGTGACTAGTTTATGTCATGCAATGTGTTGCAACTTTTCATTTAAGAAATTACTTTCTTAGTCATGCTATTTCTTTCGACTTCTAATTATGTAGCAAATTACTTAACTGAGCAAGTCAAAAGTGAATGCCATTGATGTTGTTGGACGTTGCCCAAATTTATTTGCTTTACTTAACTATGCATTGTTTGGTCTTGTAGAGATATGCAGGAAATTTATTGGAAGGATTTTCTCAAACCTAGATTAGCACATTAGTCGTCAAGGACAATCTTCTTCTCGTTGGTGACTTCCAAGGAGAGCTTACTTGTAAGGTGAGTCTACATGATTTGTTCCTTATCATATACATGTTCTTAGGCTTTTGATACTTCATTCAATGATGAGTAACTTCTTTAGGCTACAGATCCATCTCTCTCTTGGGGAAAGGGGACTGTTATCGTAGTTACTTGACTTACTTGCCAATATGATTATTTAAAATGGGGAAATAATGCATGGTATACCACTTTTATTTTTACATGCTTGTTCCCTAGGATGTGCGTTGCTATGAAAAAATTATTCCATGGCAAATGTAGGGTAGGTGGTTATAGAGGGCTACACATTCAATAAAACAATTGCAGGTTATCAATATGGAATCAGTGATCTGGAGGGTTTGGTTGATATGTGGTCCCTTGCATTAAGTTACTAACACTGAGTCTAAACACACTCCTATGAAAACCTTATCTTTTATATTATCCTTTTGATCCTTATATGTATTAAGGAGGAACACATTTTTTTTAGTTTTTCTCTGGCAGATTCCCTATTAAATATTGTTGACCTTTTTTACTTTTGAGAGTAATATCTAAAGGTAAGATTGAATCTTGGAAAACAAAAGGCATGTTTGACCAGTTTGGTTCAAAATACCACATTGTTTTCACTTTAATAAATGGGTACCTCTGCTTGTGAGGAGCTTGGTCTCCATTATCTCTACTCTTCCTGTTTCTATCACAATCACTTCTCAGTCAAGCTCCACTTAATAGCCTAAGATTAACTCATACTTCATGACACTTGCTTTTGGTGGTCAAACCTTTCTTAATTCAGAGTGCTTGCCTTAATACTTCAACAACAAAATAACTCTTGGTCTTTCTCACTACTACAATGTTTTTTTAGATCAGAGAAATGCAGAAAATAAAAGTTTTGTTGATAAATCAGCAGTTCTCCCCTTTTTTCTCCTAATTTTAGCTTCAAAGAGTAATGAATGTCATGCTAGGAATTTAATGAGAAAAATTGTAATTTGATATAATTTATCTAGTGTATGAAGGATTTCTGCATGCTTTAATGCATCATGGTTATTCATCTGATAGATAATGAGAGCAAACTGCTTCATCTGGTGCATGTTGTACTTGTAACGACCTAAATATTTACTTATTTTTATTGTTACTTAAGGTTAAATTTCTAAGGAACGTATAATAGT
>QARZ01039810.1:21070-31380 GCA_013407115.1 Glycine latifolia
AAGCTCGTTCCTGTTTTAGTTTTATGTGTTTTGTGCTTGGGGGTGAACCAGGGTAAGGGAGGATTTCCCAGAACCCTGAGCTTACTGAGATGTTTATCTCACCCCGTTGTGGGTTATGATTTTCAGGTATTTCCAGAGGAGAGGAGATACTCTATGCAGAAGGCCTTAGCTGAGAGTGCTGGACCTGGTCATGGGCTGCAGATGAAGACTAGAAGAGTCTTTATTTTGTCTCTGTCTTGTATTAAAAAGATAGGGTGTGGGTGTACACCCGTTTTATTGTATAGACGACGAGGATGTTGTTTTAGTGTATGTTTCCTCCTGATGACCTCTATTTTGAGTTTTATGTATATCTGCCTTGGTAGTTGTGGTTATGTATGTTTGTTTTTACCTAGATCAGCAAGGGACTTGTGTTATATGTGTTTTATTCTATGCATAATGTAATCAAGAAAAACGATTCTTTCGCTTCCGCAATGCGTTGGTTAACGCTAATAGCGCGCTTCTGGTATTATATGATGCTAATACACCGGGTGCACACGGGGTGTTACAGTTTCTCTCTCTCTCTCTCTCTTCCTGATAAAAATAAAGCTTCTGTTGATGCATGTAACCTTTAGTTCAAATCCATTCCCTTTTAGTTCTCTTCATTCATGCCCCCCTTGCACTTCCAATCCTTCTCTATATTATCATTTCTTATCCAGCTGATTTCCCACCTCCTACTATTCCTTGTGCGCTTTTTATGTTCCGGAACAAAATTATTATTTCCTTTATAATTTATATCCTATTCAATCCTCCTCACCCATGTGTGTTTATCACTTTATCCTTTTACTTCTCATCCTTTTCCTTTTAACATTCAACTCGGTAATAGGGGTCTATCATTATCCTTATTGGTTAAATTTTGTTTTTTCCATCTTTGTACGTTCTTGCCCATGTGTTGCTGCAAACTTGGAATCCTTTTGGTTTAATGCTGCTAGAATAGTCTTTCATGCATGCCATAACATTGATCCTTAGATTATTAACATGCCTAACGTTCCGGTTCCTGTACTTTAAGCAGTAGACAAGTGTTTGGGTTTTACAGAATTTAATTTTGGATTTGATGTAAGTTGGACGATGTTCTTATGCTTGCAAATGTTTTCTTTTGTTTGTTAGTTGAATTAAGTACGTAGAGTCATGGATTTCTTTGTACCTTCTACTTCAATTTCACCAGATATCCTTAAAAGAGACATAAAAATACAGTTGGTGTTACAAAAATGACACGTTACAGATTGTGTTATTTCATTTCCATATATGCTCTGTTTTAGCAAGTCTATTTTTGTTTTATAAAATGAATAATAAACTGAACATGCAATTTAATTTCGCTACTGTTTTTTTACCCGGCTTTTGCTCAAATGTGCACTATGTTGGATTACTTGTATCAATCGGAAATGTGAATTCTTTGTTGAGTTTTTGTAGTTAACTCTCCACTGGTCTAAAAATAAAATAAGTGGTTTATTTTGTACGTGAGGGGCATGCCTTTGATATTTGAGATAAATCAAAGTCGTGTGAAGCAGTACCTGGATCACATTTCTAACAATTCACAGACCTTTTAGTCTCAATTTGTAAATGAAGAAAGGGGTCCACTTACACAAAAGGTGCTTATTTTTATTTCACTTTCTGATTTTTGGTGAAATGGTAAGCAATGACCCTATGGTTGTATCATTGTATGTCATTGCATCTATTTGGCGAACTTGTGTTTCCCTCGAATGGGTTTCTACGGCTTTGCACTTTCTCCCCTATGATCTTTTGCCTGTGAAAGTAAGATAATTCAACCCAAAAGTTTTGTAACATGGTAAATTTCTCCAACATGATGCATAATCTATAAAGCAACATTCTATTGATTTATTTATTTTTGTTTACCTTTGAACTGTTCAGCCCTTCACTAGCCTCTGAAGTGAAAACAACGATCTGTTAGTTACATTTGAATGTAGTTGTACAAGTAATAAAATTACCATTTCTAATTAAATGTGATGGACCTTGTCATCTGTTTATTGTTCAGAAAATGTTTTTCTATTTTCAATTTTTTTTATTTACTTTTAATTGTTTAAAATCGTCTTAGAATTTATAAATTCTAAAACAATTTTCCAAAAACACTGTCTTAGAATAATCGTCTTAAAATCTTGACATTTTAAGATGATTTTCTGGAAAATCATCTTAAAATATGAAGTTTCTAAGATAATTTTTCGGATAACCATATTAGATAAAACAGTTGAAAAACCTTTAAAGACTATTTTTAGAACCACTGTGTAATGTGCTGAAGAATCAACGTGAAAAACGTTGTTTCTATTAGTACTTGAAAATCTTTTTAAACAATTCTTAGTGGGGAGGGGAGGATAAAAGAAAATTTCATTGTGTGAATGGAGTAAGGTGTGTATGGAAAAGGAGATGGAGGTTTGGGAATTAAAAATATTAAACTTTTCAATTTGCAGCTTTGTTGGGGAAGTGGCGGTGGAGAATAAAAAATGGAAACAAATTCTCCGTGCTACAAAATGATAGAGTATAAATATGGGAATGTAACATAGGTCGGGAGATTTGTGGGGGTTTGAGTTCTGTTTAGTGGAGGGGTATTAACTCCCTACAAGGAGATAATTTGGGCTTCACAAGCCACTGGACATCTAGGAGTTTGCTGAGAAGGGTAAGTGTGGGAGGGAAACTTCTTTCTGGAATGACTGTTGGGTTGGAATAGAACCTTTGGCTCTAAAGTTTCCAAGGTTATATTTTGTGGTGGAGGATAAGGAGGTTAAGGTTGGAGGTGTGAGGCATTGGTTGGATGTTGTACCCTTCTGGTCATGGAGGTGGCGAAGGCAGCTGCTTAAATTGGAAAAAGATTTGGTACAAGAACTTGAATTGCTTCTAGGACAGGTAACATTGAAAGAAAATGTGAGGGACAAATGGATATTATGGATTTGGGAAGGGGATCCTATGAGTATTTATACCGTAAAATCTGTGAACTTTTCTTTGATATATGATGTACATGTGCAATGACAACATATCCACAAACTAACATGGCAGAAAGAAGTTTCCTTGAAACCCAATCCAAGCTTTTATGTTCTGCTTGAAGAAATGTGATCTCTGACGCTGATATTTTATGTTCTGCTTGTGGTAGTGGTTGAATCATCCACACACATCTTCTAGGAATATGCTGAGCTAGCACCACTTTGGAGGAATTGTTTAGCATGGTGGGGTGTTCAAGCTCCTCTCCATTCTTCAGTTCTAGATCATTTCATAAAGTGGAATGGTCTATTATTTAGACGAACCGAAAAGGCTTATGCATGGTATGCTGTTTGGTTGCGGCAGTGTGGGTTTTATGGAAAAATAGAAATGCGTCTATGTTTACACAACGACATTTGGATGTGAACGAGATGTTGGAGAAAGTGAAGATATTTTCCTAGCATGGATATCTTGCAGAGATAGTTTCTCTTGTTCTTTCTCTTGCTGGTACAATGACCCACACTCATGCTTGTCAAAATGCTCAACAATTTTATCTGTGGATTTATGTGATCCAAAACTACTAGGGGTCTTAATTTTTCTTATGATTCACCTCGTATAATATGTTTTGGAGCTTTGTGCATACTGATTTCATGCCTGTGTGATGTTGCGAACGTGTGTTTTTAGTCATAAATCCAATTACCAAGTGGTTTATGCGCCTATACTTATTGTTGTTGGAACTTTTCTCAAGGGAGCTAGCTCTTTTAGTCCGAGACTGACGTGGGACTGTTACCTCATGAATCTGGTCTGAAGCCTCCATCTTTTATGCTCTCTGTGATATACAGTTGAGGGAATCTCTTTACTATGTCCACGCAAAGAAGGGGGGCCTTTAACTTCGTATATACAAAAAAAACTTAACAATAGTTGATAAAATAATTTACAGGTAATTTTTAAAAAATCGTCAATAAATTTTAATGCCACAAGTATTAGTGATAAAAATTATTAATAGTGACGATAATTTTGTTTTTTTAAGATATCTCTCTGTTTTTCTGACGTACATTTGATGGAATGGTTTGGGCACTTCTTGTATGTAAATGTATGCTCTTATCTTATTAATATATATTTTTTGCCTTTAAAAGAAAATATTAGTCCTCTCTTTTGCTTTCACGCATTTTTGCCTTTTAAGTATGTCTATAAAAATGTCTTGCTCATTTTACAAATTGGCTTTACATCAGGATATCGGTTGAGCCGCCCTGTCACGAAGGATGATTGTAACTTAAATATTCCATTAAGAGTTTATTTGGCTCCACATTTAGAATCATCAAATTTGAGTCTCGAGTTAAGTCTAACTTGATTATGGCTTTGACTAACATGTTTGATATTTTCATATTAACGTGGGGTAAGTTTGAGTCTATGTTGATGTTATTTTAAGTTGTTTTTGCATAAAATAAAATAATTTATACTGAATTTTATTTTTAACTTAATTTATAATAAAAATATTTAAACATAAATTATCGTTTAAAATCAATTTTACAAAATCAATTCCATTTAAAATTAAATTTATCAATGTTTATACAAGCACGCACTAAATCCAGTCAAAGAATAGCGTAGAGAAAACTATGTAGTGTAACTTCCATAATTCTCAACACAAAATAATAAAATTAAAGAAATATATATAGCATGGAATTACCACCTTTCAATTACATACATAGTAGTATAGTTGTAGGCATACTGTATTTCAATTTCTTAAATTTGGCATTGAAAAGGTCCATCGAGTTGAACACGAATATTGTGAAACCATATCCCCAATAATTCAATATTCTTAGGACAGATATCATAATTAAGTTACCTCCTTACATAGTCAGAGAATTCATCTGATAGAATCAACAAAACCATATCCCCAAAACCAGTTGCTCCGCTAAGGGACAAAAGAATGGGTCCTTTAGACTCATTGCCAACTCACACATCTATTATGAACACTATAACTGCTTTGACACTTACACCATTTTTTCTTGTCCTTATCTCTTATTTTGAGATAAAATTGTTTATCATATAAATTTACATAAATCGTGGTCAATTATTTTAAAAGATTTAAAATAATAACATTTTTTAGTGATAACAATGTTTTAAATATTTCCCATATAACTTTATAATCACTTACTGGTATAAGTATTCTCTAGTATTCTATATATTCTATGAAAACTATGGGCTGAATATGACAACAAAAGCACCACCACGTAATCATTTAAACAAGAAACATCCCACAGGATTGAGACATTGCACATGGTCTTGTCACAAAATTATCCTTTGAATTTCCAAAGGATATACAAGTGTGCGGCCTACCTACCTATATATACAGGGAGAGGACTCACCCCGCCACTGCTTTTTTAAACTTCCTTGGACCAACACAAATTTATCCTTCGGTAATGTTGGTGACACTTTAACATTGGAACTTCACACATGTTACATCATTTAAATTTCTAAACATTTTTCATTTTCTCTGAAACAAATTGATCTCTTGAGAAGTTAAGTCCAAAAACTTGTGTGCATTTAATATTTTCTTTATCCAGTGAAGGTTTATTTTTAAAATCAATCAAATAGAATATATATATATATATATATATATATATATATATAAGAAAAGTATTATATAAAAAACAAAAAAAAAATATGTACCCCAATATATGGAGGTTTCACACTATACGTAGATAATGGAGAAGAATATTATTTTCAGATTTGAACTGATAATCAACAAGTTACCAAAACACAACTTTACCGTTGTACCAGAGTTCACCCTCAAGAAAAGTATTATACATTTAAAATTTAATTATAATTTTGGTCTCCATGTATCATAATTATGCAATTTTATATCATGGTTCTAATTGTACCAATTGGAGGAGTAATTTTAGTCATTTGAGTTTAAGTTGTTCCAATATGGGTCTCCTAAGTATTAAGAATTAAAAATGTGTAATCTTAGTCTTTCATTTCATATATATTAATAAGAAGACTTATATGTTTTTAGTCCCTGAAATGTGAGTCATTTTATTTTTATTTCTCTAAATTTGAAGTTATTTTTTTTAGTTCATGAAATCCGTAAAAGGTTCTTTTTTGTCCTTCTACAAAGTGAGCCAAATAAGAAATAAGATATTCATAATTTTTGACATTTTTTTTTCCATAAGTTAAATTTTATATTTTATATTTTAAAGTATGATTTTTTTATAGTTTGAAATTGCCAAAATCAAGTCAATAAAAAAATTAAACCAATTTTTAAAGCGATTAATGAGTTTTTAATTTTTTACTGACTTGATTATGATAGTTTTTAATCACCAGAAATGTATTTTAAGATGTTAAATAGAAAATCCAATTTTGGTGGTTAAAAGTTGTAGCAAATTGAAATTATTATTTTATGTTTATTTTGCATTGTGCATAATGACTAAAAAGAATATTTTATGAATTTTATGGAAAAAAAAAAAAGAAATTTTGAATTTGGAGGACTAAAAAAAATAACTCAACTTTAAAATACTTAAAACATATTTAGACCTAATACAAATGATGCTAATTGATCTATTAAATTGAGGGACTAAAATTATATAGTTGGGATACCTAAAGACTTAATTGACACAACTAGTTTTTGGGGGAAAAAAATAACACATTTATGGTACTTGAAGATCCAATTTACTCAATTAAAACTTAAAAAGCTAAAATTAAATAATTATAATACATGAGATACTAAAAATAAAATTAAGCCAATTTTAAATTTACGTGTTTCACCATAGAAAAGAAAAAACCTCTCTCCTAGGAGTTTGCCGACCATTATGTTACTTTAATTTGACCACTCTCCACTTGCCAAAAACAACATAAAGTCAAATTATGTTTTAGGAATAAACCAACGACGAAATTGAATTAAGAAAGCTATAGTTAACTTGCTAATGCTAGACCAGAGCGAATAACCTCCTTCAGCTGGAATACGAAAATTTTGCTTTCCCCAGCTAAAACATTAGTACAGCCACATATTAGATTATTAGTTTCGTTTCAAAGCAAATCAAGCTTTGAAGTCATGAGAACAAATGATCCTTGTACATATGATTTTCTAGTTCAACCTCAAATCAATAAGTATAACTTCTTCTTTTTCTTTTACAGGACTTTAATAAGTAAAACTTATTACATCATAAAATTGACCTTTAATTTGTGTTACTTGGTAACTAGTACTACTTTGTTGGGTTAGAACAATGTACCTTTATTTAGCCAATGGATGGACCCTCTCGACTACCTAACTAAACACCAAATGCTTTGTTTTTTAACCCGAAATTAGAATTACCTATAAAGAAGGGTAGCTACTAACTTTGTTTCTCGTAAAGTGGCCATATATATATTTGGCCCAGATGCTTGGGGCTAACGTACTGAAACAGATCACTAAACTTCAATTCAATTTATTCATGATGGACAAGTTAATACGATCGTGCTCCTTTATGTGTTAAATATATATGTTCACAATTTTGACCATGGTCAAGGAGGGGACCATAAATAAACAAATAATAGAAGAAGCCTGGCTTACGGATAAAGAGTGTGGTAATTAACGGATGATAAGGATATTCCTAATAAAACAATTCTCATCATCCAATGTTGATCAATATCTCAATAAAATTTTATAGATAAGGATATTTCTCATCTTTCCTTTGCCTTGGTTTTACGTACATGGCACATCTTCGTAAGAGTTTAGTGTCATCAGTTTGAATTCAAGATGGTGTATGTAGTGGCACCATGAAGTTAAGATCATTGCCGTTTATTGTACAGTGTCAATTTTTTTAAAAACAAATAACTTCATAAATATATATTCACTTTTTCTTCTATATCGATGTTTCTTCTTATTTTTCTCCATCTTTACTATCACATTATTTATCATTTTTATATATATTTTTTTTATAGTTCTCTTCCTTCAACCAAATCCAATCCCATTACAAAAAATGACATGAATTAATTTGTTGAAAGGTACCCACCCGTCCTTTTTGAAAGCTCATGAACCTTATCTGCTTACCCTCTACGTAACTACAACTGCAAGTTATAGTTGGCGCAATTTTGATACATATATTGTGACCCCTCGCAAAGAAAACTTCAAACGGGGACTGTTTAATTTCTAGTATATGGTGGAAATTTGCACGGGGCATTAGGATAATACTGCTATACGCATGGGATCTTTAATAATATTTTTTTTTTCTATCACTTAATAAAAATATTACTGAAAATATTTAACAATATTTAAAAATATCATAAAATATAATTAAATGTTACTAATATATTTTTTCGATATTTTGTCAAATGTTGTGTGTAGTTTATGTTGTTAAAACCTTTAGCGACATTAATTATATACAACATTTGATAAAATGTCGCAACAACATATTAATAACATTTATTTATATTTGGTAACATTTTTTAAACGTTGTCAAAAGTTTTTAGCAACATTCTTACTATTAGACAAAAAAATGTTGTTAAAGATCACATTTGAAGTAATGTGATTTTCTTCTCTCTTATGCGGTGTCACTTCCTACTCTGTGAGCTCCTTCTCCAATGCAACAGGGGTGGATACTTGGAAAAACACTCCGAGGCGCAAGTTAAAGCTCTCCCCAAATATAGTAATAAATGAGTAGAATGAATAGTAATTTGTTTCAAGAATCTTACCTTTTATATACACACATTAATAGGCCCTAGATCCATGGGGCTTACCTTTAGGGTTAGCCATGGTGCTAATCTGTGGGATATCTTATTCTGGTTAGGGGTGTTTGGCTTTGGTCAAAAGGATTCTCAGTCATATCCTTAGTAGTTTTTCGACCCCTATGGGTACAAAGCCCGCTAAGCCTCAAGTCCTGAAAGGACGAAGAGGGTTTAAGCTAGTATTTAAGGATTAACGTCGAAGGGTTCTCGGCCCTAGCCATTGAGTGATAAAGGTGTGTTTTTTTGCATTCAAAATTTGAAAAAAGAAAAAGACATTTTGGTTGGGAGAGTGTATGTGTAACAACTCGCCTCGTCGCTATTATATCATCAACCCTTACAGCACAAGATTTAACGTTTAATGAAAACTTCATTAATTTGATTATGAAAATGATGGTATATTTTTCGCGATAATACAATTATCATACCCATATTACAATTACATAATTAAACACATATGTACATATATATTAAATCAGTACATATCATCCACATGTTAGAACTTCCTTTAGTTTTATTTGTATATACACCTGAAATTACATATCTATCAAAAAGTCAAAGACTAACTAAGAAAGAGTTGATTAACAAAACACAACTCTTTCTCCAAAAGAAATCCAACGTCATCACGTCGGCTTGGCGGCTCCAACCAAAAAGAATCCTCCTCCAGAGTCACCTATTGCTGCTCATCTGCTCACACGAACAAAGGTTCATGATCATCCATAGGTACCAACCACATGGTACAACAAAAACAAAAGTGAGTTTATTATGTAAAACCAACAAGTATCAGGTAAGAGCAGTTGGAAAAAGGACAACCCAAATCACCACAATTATTATCACAAAACCCATCATCCCATTACACATTCAACAAAAACAACCATCCAATGCATTCCACAACTCAAGCAATCATACTCAGAATGATGCATGCACCTGACTCATCTATCAGCATGCAATGTGGCACCATATCCTAGAAATAGCCTCTCACAGGAAAAATGATTCACCGCCTATCAGGGTCACCTTGTCGTGCACTGGCCATTTCTCCTCCCCCCCCCCCCGGTGATCAGCCAGCGTCGCTAGGGAATTTCAAACCTGATGACCCCTTAATAGCTGTGTTCTCAGCCCACTGAAACCCACAGGTATGCGGGTTCCTTCGTTCTACTTCCATCCATGCACATGAAGTATGAAACATAGGCATCATCAATGTATGACCAAGGCTGGGAACAAATCCTTCCCCGTAGGGATGACCAGTCATACACCCCCATGCACATACCTAACACACCAATGTGGGCTCACCGATGCACTGACCGTAGCTAGGAACAAATCCTTCCCTGCAAGAATAACCAACAAATCATTGCACCTCACGTGTATATACATAGCATATAACAATGGCACCATCAATGTATGATCATGGTCAGGAACAAATCCTTCCCCACAAGGATGACCAGTCATACACCCTCATGGGTATCCATGTATATCCACATCACATAACGATAACCATGGACACCATCAATGCATGATCATGGCCAGGAACAAATCATTCCCTGCAAGGATGACCAATCATGCACCCCCCATGGGTATCACTATACATACACATCACATCATCTCAATATCATCAACATATATATATATATATATATATATATATATAT
>QARZ01039811.1:1140-33665 GCA_013407115.1 Glycine latifolia
TAGTGACTAAGTCTGAAGAAAAGAATGGGTCATGAACAAAACCCATCAATTCTAGTTATTTGCTATTTACAACCATAAAATCAAATTCGCAGCCCAAAATTACAAGTGTAGAGGTTCTGATTTCAAAGCTTAAAATGACCCTCCAAATGACAGAATTGGCCTCGGGCTATTTCTAGCAAACTTGTAGATCTTTTTGTTATCTTTCCAGGGACTCCTAGAATGCTCCATTCAGAGTTCCGTAGCACTCTATAGGCCCTTTACAAGTCAGATATGTCAAGTGAGCAAAAATTTGAAAATACGCAACAATTAGCAATTAAGCCCACTTACTTTCCTAAGACAAAAACTGAATTAGAATAGGAAAATAAAGCTCCAAGAGAAGTCAAATAGGCTAAGAATGATAGACAAAAATTTAACTAAAAGCACTCTATCACTATACTACAACTTTGGATGATGTAAGTATAAGTGCATTGAAAGTGTCATTTCGGAACCTGAAATAATATGTCTTACAGTTTATATGTTTAACACGTATCAATTGAAATGTTCCAAATAGGTTTGTGGATGACTGGAGTACAAAGTTGGGTCATGGTTCAGTGTACGGATTTCTTGAGCCTTAATCCATGCACAATACAAAGGATAGACGTGGTCAATGCCAACAATACATTGAGAAATAGATCAAGGAATCGCAAAGAGAAGTCTACCTAGGAGCTTACTTGAATCAATATGTAAATTGTAGCAACTCTTATAAAATGATTTTGTATTAGAGGTACCTAATTTGTGTCAAATGCAGGGTCCATTGGCAGCTATTTGTTTTGTGTCCTGTGAACGATAATGTTGTGTGGTTTTGTTCCTTGCGTAAGAAGCCTGATATTCACATCAAAGTCGTAATTAACAAGTTAAAACTTCCTAATTCATACTTGTGCTAAAAAATGATGTTAGTTCTGCCAATATCTCATGGCTTAACCCTCATGTATGTTTTCTTATTGACCACCAGTGCAATGAAGAATTGAAGATCGGTGTCGATGGTAAATCTAATCCAGCTACACCAAACTAGATTGAAGTAAAGGTTAGTCATTTAATGAAACCTACTTATCCATTGCTCAATTTTATAAATTTGTAATTTTTAGATATAAATATATTTGTTACTAAATTTAGAGCCACGTTCAAAGCGGAGGCTATGAGTGTGGGTATTATGTAATGCATTGGATGTGGAACATAGTCAGCAGGGGTTTAAAGAATGAATGGAGCAAGGTATAGGCAATTGTAACACATTGTAGGTATTAGCTTACTCTTAAAATTTATTTATGTGGCACGTGAAATTGACTGGTGCCTTCAAATTGTTAATGCTGCAGTGGTTTGGAGATGGGACACCTTAGACATCAAGGACATAACTACAATTCGCAAGAAATGGGCAGCATTTTTGTTACATGTAAAAAATAACCAATTTAGACAGCAATAGATGATGATATATAGGACGAAGCATTACGCTATTTTGATTGAATATTGTAAACATTATAAACAATGTTTTGCTTTGGACTATTGTTGGAACAGTTAATGAAATGTATATATATGATAATTTATTACAATTTCTCTGCAGTAACAACCTCATCATATTTATATGCATTGTATTTTGTGGCTATAATGTACCCACTATGCAGGTCATTGTTTATGCGGACATTTTGGTAGTCGTGATGGTAGCCCATTTGAGAAGGTGGAAAAATTGTCAGGTTTGAGAACTACATTTAAGTATAAGTTTGCAAACTATACTTGCTTAACTGAATATGTTGAATTGCAATATTATCGATATTAGTGTTGTTAGGATTAACCTATAATTGTGAATTTGCATTTGTTACTATTGCCTCTGCACGTTTGGGGGCAAGGACTCTTCGTCTTACTCTCAACATTGACCCAATTGTGTGGCAGCTTACAATCCAGGTGTTTATGGGCCCCCAAAGTCCCAACTTGTTGATGAAGTATAATCAGTACATGGTCAAATACGAAAGATTGCTATCCACTTGTGTTTTTGTTCTTAAAATATACAAACTTTTGAGTCAAAAGGTAATGATACTTTCTTGCTAAATTGTTAATGTAGGTGGTCTAACGTCTATGCTTGTAAAGAAAAAAGACAGATTATTTTGTTAAATGTCAACTTGTTGATGGAGGAGACCTCAAGTGAAGCCTCCTTTTGAATGTTAGAGGAAAAATTCCAACACTAACTTCAATCAGTGGTTAGAATTCAAATCATGAATCCCAATTTTTATTTGTGTTCTAGTGTCTATTTCTTTGTGTGTCTCTAGTTGTGTCGGATGGTAGTTGCTCAGGATTGATATTATGGTGGTTATATATGGACATAATATTCACATTAATTTCAGGTATTAGTTGATGGGTATATCTTGTCTGCAGAAACAGAAATTTTAGGTAAGTAAATATTTTTGCTGGGCCTAAAGTGGAAGGTATTACTTTGATAGGTTGTTCTTAGAAGTTTGTAACGGTTAACGGGAACATTTATCCTCTTAGTCTTAATTGCCTCCCCGCTCCCCACAAACCCAATTGATAATGGCATAACAATTGTACTATAATACACACATATCAGCATGTGTATTTGATGAGAAATTAGAGCACGACAAAGTCAATTTCAACCATATATCATATATGCCTCTCACAAGAAGTATGAAAAGAAAACATAGTTGATTGTATTTGCATAGCTATTTGGGAGTAATGTGTGTTATTCAAGGTAGGTGAATGAATCAGCATACTTGATCATTAAAATTCAGTCACTTTATTTAAGTAGTAGCATGTATATGACTTCGTGGAAAATCTGCTCTTTGAATTGTAATGATCTTTGGTGTATACAGAAGCAGGGGTATATCGGGGTTCATACTTTGAAAATAATGCAAGTGGCATTGTTTTTATAATCAATCTTCAGCTAATTATTAAATTTGTGGATTTTACTGCAGCTTCCCATATTAAGCCAATCAAAGTAATGCATACACTAGCATTGCGGATAGAAGCCACTAGACCAGGTGCTAAAATGCCACCTAATATAGAAACAAGTGTTGAAGGTTTAAGCCAATTTATTGTTGGCCATGATGACTTTTTATATTATTGAGATACACTTCTTCATTTAATTGTCAGGTCTGAAATTTTAATTTATATTGTTTACTTCAATGAAGAACCACATGAGTGAGATGTTTGCATACCATGCAACCATGATGTGTAACATCGTACGAACCTCAACTGTTGTGTTCACTAAAACGGGTTTCATGGCTGTCCTTTTGAGTCACTATGGTCCTTCTGGGACCATATTTGCTTGATCACTTTCAACCTTTAGGTAAGAGCTTTCAACTATTCTTTTTTAACTTTCGGTTACCTTAATTTCAACCAATATTTATTTTTTGGTGTAATGATTTTAACTAAACTTTTAAACTTCATGTGCCAAACATAGTCGTAAGGGTATACAACAATAGATATAATAGTAGTTCCATTTTTATGCGAGAAATCATATTGTACATCTTTTTTTAGTAACATGTGTACAATTTTTGTCCTTGGCATGTTTATGAACAAAGTTCCAAATTTTCATTGCAATGAATGGGAACATAGAAATGAAGTTGCTACAGAAGCAAAAGTTACTGTTTGCAAGCGCTGGAAAATGGTATGTGTTGAAACAAATTTTATGTCAATGGCATTAGTACTAGCATAATCAGGTTTCCACTTACTGATATAAACTGTAGTATAATTAGCCTATACCACTTGCTCGTATCTAATTAAGAGTCAACTCTAAAGTCTAGTGTACTTTAATGGATGGCATGTGCTAGTTCAAATGACATCAGCAGCTCCTCCCTGAACCACACCATGACACCATATAAAGTTCATGATGCTTCATGGAGGGGGAACTTTCGGGGGTTTCTCATCATTCATCGACATACACATAGAATCCACAGTGTATAAAAAAATATAACTTCCTTTTTTCTTCTTTTGAATATGACCTCCATTGTGCCCACATGCATGCTTTTGGGCTGAAATAGCAAACACCATTTAATTATTAGAATTTTAAAGTGTTGCCGATAGTTTGTCATTTTCAGCATATGGTTGAATGTCTGCACACAGTAGCATACTTATAAATTAGGAGAAAGAAACTTATATGGTTATTTTGATTTTTCTCCTTGTTTGTTTATTTTTAAAATTGGCAATTTCAGCATATGGTTGAATGTCTGCACACAATAGCCTACAAAATACCATGAATGCTCATGATTATCAAATGTTATAATTTTCAGTCCTGTAGGATTTGCAAAAATTCGTTGGTGGATCTATAACAGTCATGAGTCTTCACCTTAGAAATGAGTTGGTGCCACTGCTCATTAAATGCAAGGCCTATATGGATTTGATGCAAAATTAATTTCTAAGGTGTATATACCAATTAAACAATAGAACAATGAAAATGTCCACTGAATAAGGATATTTAACTCTACCTATCTGGTTATACATGCCTTAGTTCAGATTCAATTCAGACATGTCTTTAGTTCTCTGATTAAAATAAAGTCACGGTGGTCCATCTTAAACTTTATTTGCTCCATATTTTTCTTCTAGTGCAGAAGCATGTCATGTGTTAAAGCTTTACATATTGTATATATATGACTCCCTTTTTGAAAAGATATATTAAATGAACACTTACCACAATTAATTACCTTGATTGCCTTTTTTTTTTCTTTTAATGTTCATCTCTTCCATCTTACCCAAAATACAAAAGTCCATAATATATGTAATATTGAGGTCCAGTTATAAATTTTTATTTCAATATACTAATTATCTTGGAGATTTTATAATGCCTACTCTAAAATATTTGTTTACACAGTTCATCATCATGACAAGTATGTTACAAAAATCAAAATTAGGCCTACAAATTATTTATGATAAAATCATTTAACCATGAGCAATATGCATTTTTTGACTATGCCAAAGATGTACTTTATGCATGCTATGACATTTGAAATTGAGATTTTCTAATATACTATAACAGTTAAAATAAGATGCATTAAAATATGGAACATGGATCTATTGCATGCTAATAAACTTGTTGAATCAGCTTATTAAAATGAATCACTACTGTTCAATTTTTTTGAGAAGCTAGGTGTTAGTTGTATTTACCTATGAGTTGATTTCTTTTGTTTCATTGGTATATATTATGTATCTCAAACATTTAGAGGGGATCACTTTGTGTGTATCTCATTTTTTGCATTCCTTTTTCTTGACAGGGTCAATATGGTAAGGTACCTCTGTATTGGGGAATAATTGCTGATGGCCACGTAGCATTTGCTGATGATGCAGAATTGCTTAAAGGTGTTTGTGTCAGGTCACTTGCTTGTGTCCCTCAAGGTGGGTTAACTTAAATAACTACTATGTGTTTGGTATATTTTTGCATATAATATGTGCTGCAAGTTATGTAGGGCAAAATAAATTAAGGTACTGCTAGAACTTAAAGCTAGAGTCAAATAGGATGCACCAAGATTGTAATTAAATTTCATTTGGGGTAATACTATCGGAATATCCTCGTGCTCACTTAATGTTTAATAATAATATATATATTGACATGTAGAACGCTTATATTTGTCTTTTTTTAATCTAATTAATTTCTGTGTAGTATAATAATTTTCATGCCACTTATAAACCTGATATTTCTTTTTCTTTTATTAACACATTTGAAATAATATGCTATTTAGTTGATTTTTAATGTGTTGTTTGTGCATTTGAATAAAAATATAATTTATGATAATATATTATTATAATATATATTTAAAAATAATGATTCACTTTTGTTATTTTTGAATTTTCTTAAAAAAATCTCTTCCAAGACAGTTTCCTCTTTAAAAAACCGTCTTAGAATATTGGCATTTAAGACGATTTTGTTAAAAAAACTGACTTAGAAAAATTATGATATAATTTATTTTTAAAAAAATTACCAAATTCTAACACGGTTATAAGACAAAACCAACTTAGAATGCCAGCTTTCTAAGACGGTCATCCTCAAAACCGTCTTAGAAATAATAATTACATTTTTTTAAAAACCATATACTAAGACGGTTGTGCCAAAAAATTGTCAGTAGGATGAAGTTCAATTTTTTTTTATTTAAAAGATTTACTAAGACGGTTTACAGCAAACCCGTCTTAGAAACTTACATTTTAAGTCAGTTCCTCGTTTAAACCATCTTAGTAGCTTTGTAAATGTTGAATTTTTAAAAAAGCAATTTTTAAGACGATTTTTGGCGTAACCGTCATAGTATGTGAACCTTCTAAGACGGTTTGTCAAATAAACCATCTTAGAAACACCTACACTTTTTTTTTCCAATAAACCATCTACGAAGATGGTTTTACAACCGATGTGGAAACACTACTAGAGAACCTGGCTTTTACGACGCGTTTTCGAAGTCGGTTTCCCAAAAATCGTAATTGAAATGGGCACGGTGGCATTTTTGTAAATAAAACTAACAATTCAAACATGGTTATTTTAAAACCGTATTTGTTTAATTTATTCAAAATCGGTTGAAATAAGGATCGTCGTGGTTAAGTTATTTCAAATAATCGGTTGAAATAAGGACCGTCGTGGTTACTTTATTTCAAATACGATTTTCAGTTGAGACCGTAGTTGATTAAAAAGCCCAAATACAATGAAATAAGGCTTTTCTTCTTCTGCGGCAAACGAAAAGCTGGCTCAGCCCTCGTCTCCTCCTTCCTCTCCAAATTCGTCAAAGCCTCCTCCACCGCACCTTCAAACTCTAAGAAGCAAGCGCAAGTCAAAGCCTCTTCCACCCCTTCCGAGTCGGAGAAGCAAGCGCAGCTTCTATCCATCCACGACAAACTCAACAAAAAGCCCTCTTCCGAGTATAGGGTTTCGAGCAGGGATAGGAATAGCGGTAGAAGTAGAAGGCGAAGAAGGAGTAGAGATAGGGGTAGCGATTCCTCCCTCTGGTTCCCTCTCAACCCTTCAATTCAACCCTCTTCGATAGGGGTACCTTTTTTTTATCTATGGCTATTTGTGTAACCTTTTCCTTTTGATGGTGCAAGCAATCGACAATCTGGACAGGTCTTATGAAAGTGTAAACCTTTTCTTGTTCCAATTTATGATTCTTTTCTTCATGTTCGAGGGATTGCTATGTTGTTCAACTTTCTTATATCATTTTGGATTTCAGACTGATTTTGGGTCTATTGGTCTTCTGGGTAGGCGACAGGTAAACATTGTTGGTGTTGGTGTTGGTTTTGCTTTGTATGTGCTTTGGGTTTTGCTTTGTATGTTGCATCAATTAGGTGATCCTTTTGATATCTTGAGGCTTTTCTCTTCTTACAGTTGTATTGGTGTTTCGTCTGTTATGTTCTTCTTTGGTAGTTTTGTGGCTTTGCTCTCATGTTTTGTAAGGTTACGATTTTCTAAACTAGAAAATTTGTCGCTCTCTAACTGTTTCCTTTTGTTCAAATGTTGTGAATTGAAAAGTAGAAATTTTCCCAAAAAGTTTTTATCTTGGAGTATTAGTTGTGTTCTCACTTAGTATCTTGTCCTACCTATATGTTTAGTCTTTTCTTTATCTTTTTTCATTTCACCAAAGTAGTGTTTTTTAAAATGTAATGCTTGGGCGTGGAAATAACTTTAAGTCTTTTGTACTGTTAAATGCTCGTCATTTAAGCATACAGGCATGTCTGCTAGAGATAGCTTATGGACTATGGTTTGTCTACTTGACCAAGCTTTTAAAAGTGCCAACTTATAACTGGCATTTGCCTACAACTACAAGTCCAATGGGGCATATGTGCTTTCTATATTATTCTTCGACAAATGCTAGTAAACACTATAACACACTCTTTTAAAGCTCCAACACACTCCTTACTATATTTGTTGAAATTGATTTGGATTCATGAAATGAGATGGGTTCCACACTATATCTAATACAATCTCATTTGTAATTTCTTGTGCTATTTAACTAGCATTTTTCTTTATTTTTATATTTACCTATGAACTGTTGAAGGGTTAAGGATGTTGATGCCTCAATTATAAGGTACTCATAGGGTGGACTGGGCTATGTTATTGCATTACTACAGACAACTTGCATGCCAAGTTGGATATGAAGAGAGAGAGAGGTGATTCTACAAGGCATGACTGTAACTTTGATCAGATACCTCATTACTTGATCTTTTTAATTAGGTTGCGCTAGCTGCAGAGAAATTTTTATGCAGTATTTTAAATTGATGAAAATTGTTAAACACACATACACACACACACACACATAATCTTCGATGCTAGCTTCACTCTACCTTTTTTGCTTTTGGATGCTGACTGTTTTTGGCTCTCAGAAAATCATGCATGTAATTTATCTTCCCTGTATCATGGTTTTGGGTGGAAGGTTATGACAAGTGACAATATTATATATTATATTCAGATATGCACCAGCAACTCAACTTTGGAGGGGTCGACTTCATGTGATGGGTGGCAGTAAGGAGAATCGACATATACCTGGATTAGAACACTGGAGTCTTGCTGTCAAGGATGGAAAAGCTTTAGAAAATGAGTGAAGGAGTGAGATACCCATTCCCCGTGGAGGACCTCACAAGTTTCTGAACTGATTCATACTGAATTTATTTTTTCTTCTAATAATTGATAACATCTAATCTTAATTAAACTTTCAAATTCTGTATAATTAAATATATTTTGTTATAAAATTAATTAAAAGGAACTCTAAATAACACCTTTTGAAATTTTTTGTTAAAAAAAACCGTAATATAGATGATTGGGCAAACAACATGCAATAGCTGTAGTAATTGATTTTCTTTGTTCTTAGTAATTAAACAGTTCAGTGATTCTTTGTTCTTAGTTTTTGAACTTCCCTAAACAACTATATATGCAACATAGCATCCAGTCCTCTAAATTTTTTACACAGGCAATTTTGAAGCACTAATCCAAAAACATATATGGTTTGATTTATAATTATATTTTCTGTCTTTATTTTCTATGTTATATGTGGTTATCTTTAGCTAAATAATTTATAGTTTAATTATTAATTAAATGCAGCAACAAGATATTCAATGACTGGACCGATTCAAAGCCATCTGTTATTCCAATTTACAAGAAGCTTATTTCAGCAGGAATTAGAATTTGGGTTTATAGGCTATGTAGCACCGATACCGACACGCGACACGCAACACGCGACACGACACGACTCGACTCTCCGACATGGCAATGTTAAAAAATTATGGATTTCGACACGTTGGGACACGTTTTAATATTAAATAATATTTTTAATTTATATAGTGTATATTTCATTTAATATTTAATTATTTAACAAAAAAATTAAACTAAACTAATAATACCCATCAATGTAACCCAAAAAAATTCATAGAGGCTACATTTCAATATTCGAACACAGAATATTCAATATTAAAACAGATTTTGAACCGAAAAAAATTCAAATAAGCTGCATTTGATTACCTTCATGGAGCATTTTCATCAATAGCATTTGACTCCATCTCTAGCTCATCAAGTGAAAGAGTAACAACTTCAAGCATTCCAACATCTTCAAATGTATCAATGTGTGAACAACACATGGTGTCCAAGTAATAGATGGAAATTCTTGCTCAATAAGATGCCCTGCTCCCTTACAATTTGCAGCATTATCCGTGATTACTTGAACCACTTTTTCATGCCCAACTTCTTGAATTACTTCTTGTAACAACCTAGCAATAAAATGCCTATCCTTAATCTCTCCTGAACAATCAACTGATTTCAAAAACATAGCTTCACCATCGGATACTGCCATGAAATTAATAAGTGGTCTCCTTTGTGAATCACTCCATCCATCACTCACAATACTAACACCCTTCTCATTCCACCCAGCTTGAATAGGTGCACACAACCTAGCAATATTTTCCTTCTCTTTCTGCAAAAGAGTGGTTCGCAAGGAGTTATATCCTGGTGGCTAATAACCTCCAATATTATTATCTGTAGCATAAGTGAAAGCGGCTTGAAAGTATGGGTTCCTTGCTAAAGTGAATGGCAATCCTGCTGAATAAAACATCCTAGCAATCAAGTGGTTCAATTCTTCCCGCGCTCCCACATTGAATGCCCTCTCAATAGGATTTGTAGATGAAATTACACCCTCACTTCCACTTCTTCTTTTTTTCAAGCTTGATTCCATGGAAAAACTAGAAGGGGGTAAAGGCACATTTTTTGGTGCATTATTCTTCAATCTCTCACTAGCTTCTTGTTCTAATTTCTCCATCTCTAGCAAGTCTTTTGTCTGCACATGTAAACATTTTGCAATTCCTTTACCTGATAATTTTAACAAATGAGCCCCTATTCTAGTATACGAACTTTTAAAATCCTTTGAGCAAAAATTGCATTTCCAAGAGATATTTTCTCCAGCTTCCGTTCCATTGCCTAATTTGGTAACATATTTCCATAATGGCTTCCTCAGAATTTCATCATCTCCACTACTTCCCATACTTGAATCCATTCTAAAAAAAATAAAGATAGCACAACCCAGCAAGGTTCAGTCCCAAACATACATCAAATTATCATGTATTAAAAAAATAAATATAACAATATAACACATTTACACAATCTAGACAGTCAAGCACAAGGTTCATTTGATTGATGTATTCTTACTCCTACTCATGAATGTAATACAATTTAATTATAAAAGATAAAAGTTAATTAACTTTTTTAATAAAAATTATATATCAACAAAATTAATAGATATTTCACATCTATAATATGACAAGAAAAAAAAGAAGCTAGCAATGAAACCTAATTACCAAAAAAAATTGTGAAAGTGTGAAACTAAACATAAGTATTTTCTATTCATCTCAATTTTTTTTTTCAAATACATCATTTATTAAATTCATGAAATGTGTAGCTTTTAAGTTGAGTTTGTAAATGATATGTTAGCACTTGTGTGGGAAAGTTCTGAACTTCTAATGGTTTTGGCCGTAGCCTTGTGGGCTTCATCATTTATTATCTGCATGCCTTCACTGCCAATTTGAAAGCTCAAGTTTTTGTTGATATATAATTTTTATTAAAAAAGTTAATTAACTTTTATCTTTTATAATCAAATTGTATTACAATAAAGATAACAATATATCAAAGAAAAAATATATCAAATAAATTGGGGGTTCAATGAAAGAATTAAATAAATAACACAAGCTATTATTAAAAAAATACTGCAGTCTACATAAATGGTTTTTTTTTTTAATAAAAAAAACCTAAAAAGAAAAACCTAAAAAAACTAAGCAATTAAAAGTTTAAAACAGAGCACTGCACAAGAGCACATACCTTACCTTATATGCGTGAGACCGCAGCGGTGAGAAGAGAAGGAGAGTAGGAAACACAACGGCGGTCGACGGCTGAGAAGGAGAGGGCAACGCGAACGGCGATGAACGGCGAGTCGACAACGCGAATGGGAACGACCAGCTTGAAGAAGACGCAAACGGCGAGCTTCAACAGGAACGACGAGCTTGAAGAAGATGCGAACGGCGAGCTTGAATGGAAACGGTAGCAGAGTAGCAGTAGGCGGCCAGTAGTTCAGGAGTGAGAAGGGAGAAACACAAAAAGCAGAGTGCGCGTGAACCCAGAGCCAGATAATAAGGTTTGTGTTTTTTTTTTATTTTTTTACCAAAATGCCATTTGACCGTGTCGGACACGGTCAAATTCGCGTGTCGGCGACGGTCAACGAGTCGGAGATGTTGACCGCGTGTCCGACATCGTGTCGACGCATGTCGGGGTGTCGGGTCGTGTCCGACGCGATTCTTCCCTAATTTTGCTGTGTCTGTGCTTCGTAGTTTATAGGTAAATAGCTATTGAGTTGGTAATTTTGTGATTGCTCATTCCCAAGTTTTATCAGGATTCACTCCACCTGTAAGTCAATGTTCCATTCATTCCTTGCCCTGTTTTATGAGTTATTGTAATTATTGTAAGTAACTATATCATTTAATTATAACTGTATTAATTTTTTAGTTAAGTTTTTGAACTAGAAAATGATATTATTTCTCATGCTCTACTTAATGTTCTAGTCAATGAAGTGAGTTAATAATAATACTATCAAATTCATTGCAGCTTAGGCTCAATGTTCAAGAAGAAAGTAAGCTTGCTTTATGCTTCCATCGATTGTGAATATATATATATATATATAATATACTATCGAAAATATATGTATTCTTGAAGTTTGGTTGTATCACAAATTAGTGATATTATTTCATGGATATGAGCTGAAAAAATTAAAGGTGAAAAAAAAAAGCAAAATTACAGGTTAAAAAAAAAACAAATCAAAGACGGTTCCTATGAAGAACTGTCTTTGTTTAGTGTGAAAAAAAAACTAAATCAAAGACGATTCCCATGAAGGACCGTCTTTGTTTAGTGTGAAAAAAAAAAAACTAAATCAAAGACGGTTCCTATGAAGGATCGTCTTTGTTTAGTATGAAAAAAAAACTAAATCAAAGACGGTTCCAATTAATGACCGTCTTTGTTTAGTGTGAAAAAAAAAACTTAAAACAAAGACGGTTCCAATCAAGGACCGTTGTAGAAATGGGCTATACAAAGACGGTCTTTCGACCGTCATTGAAATCGACGCTTAACAACGACGTCCAATTCGACTACGGTCTAAGAACTGTCTTAAATAATTGTTTTTAACCGTCGTAAATATCGGCATTTGTAGTAGTGAAAGTTAGGCACTTTCGATGACGTTCACAACGATGACGGTCGAAGAACCGTCTTTGTATGGGGTTCAGAACCGATGTAGAAGCCCTTTTTTGTAGTTGTGAGTGATGATATACCCTAACTAATCCTTTATGCGAATAATATCATTCTAATTTCTAAAGTCTCATGAATCATCATGATCAGACGGACAGACCCATATAGACTCATTATAATAACCAATACGATCACATGATGATCAATAGTGCATAAGATAGCTAGGTCAACATTCATATCTAGCAATATCTAATTAAACAGATTAAATGGATCGTAAATTATTTTGGAAAATTATTGTCCTTTCCATATTTTATATTGCTGGACAGGGTAGAGCCTGTAGGGGCTATATATATATATTATTGTATAATAATTGCGAGCAAGTTGCTTAAAAAAAATCTTCCTTTTCTTGTCAGTTATTTTAACTTTCACTTGTCTCTTAAACACTCCACAAGGCTCAACATAGAATCTCTTCAATGTACCTTCATTGCACGATAATTTTACATTTTGCATGTAGTGATGTAGGTACATAGAGCATGAGAACATATTGAAATATTCATGTTGGAGTCACAAGAATCTTTAGGAGATCGATGTCTTCAATGAATCCTTGAAGTCAAGTTAAATTGTTGTCACTTATAAGGATTCTGTCACACGCTAGTCTGTAAGTAAAAGCAGTGATGATAATGGATAATGAATGAATGTCCACTTGATGTTATTTGTGTTTGTTTATATTATTCCCGTTTCGTTGTTAGAGTGATGTCTCTTGTATGAGTGCATAAGGATGCATTCATGTAGGCTACCATAATTTTTTATTGGTATTTGTCCTTGACTATGATTTAGTACAAAAAGATTTTATATGTTGACAAAAAAACCATATATGTTAACAAAAATGTTTCAACATATAGTTCTCTTATTTAAAATATATAAAAATAATTTTACTTAAAATTTGTTTTACATTTTATTTTTTGTTGGATCCTGTGAGCTTACATTAGCTCTTATATGCTGCTGAAAATATTCATGAGCTTACATTTTTTTCTTCAAAAAACCTAATATTTGTAATGCATAGTAGTACTATTTTCATTCACAATAATGGGTAACCATGGTTGAGTGGTAGCTGCATGTGTTTGCAAAAGAAAACACAATTAAGGAAGGCATAAATGAATAATGAACACGTACATTGACTTGGACAGTTTCAGAATCTGACACACGTACGTAACAAAATTGACTATGCTAAATGTGGAAAGAGATCGATGTAACAATTTTGTGGTGAGAGAAGTTGTTTACTGTTTAGGTTCTGTTCCGTATTGTGAAGCGTTATCTAATTATCTGCATCTGTTTGTATTGTGATGCGGCCTCTTCAGTCTCGTGCCCTTCCATTCAAAATTTCTGTTTTTTATTTTTATTTTTTACAAACGTGCATGCTAATTAACGAAGATTAAATGGTTAATAATTATTATTCTTTTGCAAAGAATCTTGATCATCATGAGTGATTCTTGGGGTGAATCTTCTTCGGAATATTCGGTGGGTTCCCAATCATCTTTCTATAATGATTTGCTTCACGACAATTTTGATGATCTTCAGTTCAATATTCACAGATAACATATTATTAGTTTTCAAAAAATAATTCTTTTATTATTAGTTCAAATTGCATTTTTTTTATTTCGTTTTCTTTCCTCCGAAGGAAACTAAAAGACAATTAGTTTCGTGAACCATTTTTTTATCGTAAACAAATAGCCAATCTATACACTACTCGTGAAATTCTTATATATAGTGGCTTGATGCAGAGAGCTGCTGAAACAGAGCTCCTGACCAGATTTCCGTATGGAGGTATGAATTGAGTTTCTTACATTGCTTTTCAGGAAGTCTGAATTAAATCTAGGCTAGTTGATAATAGGTGATACTGTTCATTCTCGCCAGTTTTTTATTCTCTTTTTACAACCTATTCTCTTTCTAAGCCTAATTAGTCTAGGTAGCTGTCATGACTTGTATCATCTCTACTTACAATGACACTACTCAAGATTTTTCATGAATATAAATAATAAGAAGCTTCCTAAGGATGCATTTGTCTAAATTTTGAAAACAGTGCTTTTATCATATAGTTTTTCTTGACTTGTTGAAGTTCCTCTTTCTAGTTTCTTTTCCATAATGAAATTACTTTTTGGCAGGAGGGGGTTCCAAATTTATTTATTTTACTCTTGATTGTTTTTCTCTGGCGCCCTGGAAAATATATTTATGTTGATCTCTTTGCTTCCTTTTCTTAGTCACTATGGTTCATGTCTGGAATACCTCGGGAACCTTCAAGCCAACCTATTACTTGATATACATTTGCATGACCATGTTGACACACTTTATGATCAAATTCGTCACAAAGCCCTTATCCAAAGAACTAGAAGCACTGATAACTGATAATCAGATACAGGTGTGGTTTGACTTAATTTGCCGTGTCTGGTCCATGCTCTATTGTGTGTTTAGGTGATGATTTGAGCAAACTTGTTGTGGAAACCCATCGAAAGAAGACGGAAGGATGCTTAGGTTGGTTACAAAGGGACAAATAGTATTGCTTTTAGATTAGGTTGGAGTACAGACTTAAGTATGTTTGTTTTTATGTCACGTTTCCTGTTGACAATTTTTGCACTTTTAAACATTTTTTGATTTGATTTCATTATTAGTATATCATCTGTGTTTCAGGCTCTTAATGTGATGTGACTATAAAAATACGCCAATATGATATGTTCATAAATAATTACTTTTGCAATTGTGATTACAATCCAAACTGTCTTCAGAACAAAAAAAAAAATTACACCTCTAATTTGTCTGCAAATGTGATATTATTTAAGGAAACAAATATCATACTTAAATACTTTGTGATTTGTATTAATGAAAATATATCAACGTATTTAAAGAAAATAAAAAATAAATGCTAAAAACAAACAAAGACGATTTTTGCCCAAAAATCATCTTTGTATGTCACTTATTAAAAAAAATTAATAAATATTTGAAACAAGGACGGTTATTGGGAAAAAATCATCCTTGTATGTGTACAAACAAAGACAGTTCTTTCCAAAAACTGTCCTTGTATCGAAATTTTTTTTAAAAAAAAAGTAAATTTACATTCGAGGACGGTTTTTGGGCAAAAACTGTCTTTGTATGTCCACATACAAAGACGGTTTTTACCCAAAAACCGTCCTTTTATCCTATTTTAATTTAAAAAAAAATACAAACAAGGACAGTTTTCCAGAACCGTCCTCGAAAGCGGTCATTTATAATGACAGGCGCGACAAAGACGGTTCAACAACCATCCTCGTATGGCCTGTAGAACAGTCCTCATAGGCCATTTGTGTAGTAGTGGGAAGACTTATTCTTAACATTGGCTTGAAAATTTATGTTGAAAGTATCCCATCTTGAACATCGGATTCAAACTCGATGTTAAATATCATTTTTTAGTAACCAGAAGTGCTATATTTATGTTCCACCTTTTAATAGATAGACATTGCTTATATGAATAAGCATTATCTAATAGGTGATATTTATGCTTAATTTTGACATAGTGATCAATATTTATTAGTGAGAGTAGTGTATATGAAGAATAAATAAATCATTAATTATATAAATAAATGATATATTAAAAAGTTACTTAATATTTTTTAAAAATTTAATAAATTAATTATATTTCTTATACCTGTGTAAGAATGAGGGCAAACTCTAGTAGAACAATAAAGTTGTGCTTTGATGATTTGTTGGTCATAAATTTGAATCCAAAAATAATTTTTTTTTGCATATATAAGAGTAATGATACGTATAATATTTCTTTTACCTATATGCGCATAGCGTGAAATCTTTGAACAATAAAATTCATAATTTTTTTTTATACTTATGTAAAAGTCTTAAATATCATATAATATAAAAAGAAGAGAGTATATATTTATCTGGCAATCATGAGAATCTCTCAAAGAATACTCCGTCCAAGGAGTTGTGCATAGGAAGCAACCAGTCTGGTTGTCTCGATCTCTTCTCGAAGGATCTTCCTCTGTAAGATGTATGAATGAGAAATGTAATTGAACATTGAAACATTCTAAGTAAGTATCCCTTGTCACTCACCCACAAACAATCTTTATTTCACAAGCACTTCTCTAGTCTCAAACACTCTAAAGTCTATGAACTTTTAAATTAATTAGGTGAAAAAAAAAAAGTAGAAAAATCCGAACATGCAAACAGATATGGCACGGAGAATGATATATAACCGTTGGAAATGTACTTTTTTTTTACGTGAACTCAGATTCTATCATTTCATTATTTCGATAAAAATGAATGAGCATTATAGTAGCCAAAATCCCTATACATAGCTAATAGCTATCTTAACAAAGAAGCAAAATTGTATAAACTTCCTAACATTTTAATCATGAAAAATGTGAGGAGCTATAAGTCTATCTAGCTAGCTTTCTAAGCTACTGTTTTCTCATTGGATACATTGAACAACAAAGCATAATGGCTAATGTGAAATCAGAAGTTGAGGTTCATCCTGATCTTATACCACCCTTTCTTGCAAGCACCCACAAACATCCATCCACTCTTCGCAAAATTAATTCTTTTTCTCGTTTTACGAAGCTCCCTTTGGTGATCTTTTGGCCGTAAAGAATTTTTTGACATATTGAATCCAGCCAACAAAATTAACTAACAAAGAATTAGATGAAATTAAGTGACAAAAGGGGGTCACATTAAAGTCTTCATGATGATTCTCTTGATTGTATATGAATCCTGATTAGTTAATCTTGCTCTATAATTACCTCTAGTACGATGTGGTTGTCTTTTACATAGTGCATTTTGAGATTGTTTTGAACTACGACCAAGGTAACAGATATTGACGCCTGTTCATTGGTTTAGAGGTGAATTTGTTTTAACCGTGGGAATTGGTAAGTTAATTTTGGAAAATTTCATCTGTTTGTTGCAACGTGTATTTTTTGAACTACGACCAAGGTAACAGATCCTGACTCCTGTTCATTGGTTTAGAGGTGAATTTATTTAACCGTGGGAATTGGTAAATTAATTATGGAAATTTTCATCAGTTTGTTGCAGCATTACGTGTATTTAGTGTGTTATAGTCTCCTTTTTGTGTTTAGTTTATTGACTTGTTATCTAATTTTGGTCACAATAAGTAAATAACGTGTTCATTTAGTGTGCTACATATGTTAGTCTAAATCTTAGCTTCTCTCTCCAATTGGACTAAAAAGAGAATAAGGACATTTCCGAAAGCTTGTGAACGTGTATATATATAGACTAGAGATTAGAAAAATAGAAAATGAAAAAAAATATATTTATATTTATTCCATTTCCTTAATCTTTTTTATTATTAAAAAAAGTAAAAAGAATAAAATAATTACGTCATTAAATATCTATTCATCCATTTAATTTTTATCATATCCCCGGCCCGTTTCTTCCTTTATTTATTACACTCTTTGTTATTAACTCTTTTTTTTGTTATGTTGCGTCTTTACTATCATTTCTTTTAAATATATATATATAGAGAGAGAGAGAAAACCCAATCATTTAGTCCTACTTGGCCGAAGATAAATAAGAGAGGTGTTCAAATCCAAGGCGCAATGAGTGAATCCATATTGTTTGTTTGTTATAGGACATTCACTTCACGTTGCAAAGAGAAGAGCAGCTAAATACACTATATATTTTTCCAATACACCATATGTCTACAATGGAATTCCTATAATGTCCTTTTAATTAGCTTTTTTATTTGAATTTTTTTTACCGTACGCATTCTTCTTCTTCATCCGTATTACAACGCCATTCTTCTTCTTCTTCTTGTGCACCATTTCTCTTTTCTTCTTGGACGGTGGTGGTCATGCTCCTAAGACGTTCGTCGTCGCATTGGGTGGGTGGCATTGGTGGTGGGCAAGGTTGGCTTCGCGGTTGCCGTCGAGGTGAGTTTCGTATTCTCTGTAATACAGATTGCCGAATCCGTGGGATGTCACGGATTGTGCAATCCGTAAGAATGATCATTGGGTTATACGAATTGCACGTGATTCGTATGGGTTAAATTGACAAATTTAAATAATTTGATTAATTTATATATATTAATTATATGTATATTACAATGTTCATATATTGAAAATCAGTTATCCTTGTATTTAGTTGTATACATAGCAATGTTTTATCATTTAATTATTTAAAAAGGTGAAGACATTTAGTTTTTGTGAGGTATTTGGTAGATATGATTGAGGTTGTCAAACATTGGTTGGACCTAATAATGGAGTTTGTGGGTGTTGTTATTTAAGGCTTTGTAAATATGATTTAAGGCAACAAAGGGGCATTGTCATTTGTCTATCCATGACATGTTGCGGTCATCATTGGTGGACAAAACTAGTTTTTGATATTTTTTAGGGAAACATTGTGTTGGGAGAATTTTTTTCTATGTCAAATAAGACTTTCTAGTTATTTTTATAGTTTTATCACTTGATAGTTCTTTTGATGTAGATTTATTTGTATGTTTTTTTAGGGTGCTCTGCCTCAAGGGATCGTCCCTCCCTTTTGTGTTTGTTAAGGAATAAAACGTTCATCCTGACATACTAAGCATCAGATTTGTATCCCTCTATTATTCATTTGCTTTTGCTTTTTGTATTGTTGTCTTGGGTCCATACCCAATGTGACTGTGATAATGACTTTGGAGAGTAATTCACCTAATGATGGCAATCGATAATTTTGTTTAAATGAGCACATTGACTTGATAGATTGACATGTAACAAATGGTATGCCTATATGTTTGTCTTATTTGTGTGTACTGTGTGTAACCTAAAAATTGTACATTGGTTGGTATGAGATGACTATTGATGAAGTTATCATTTTGTTTGAAGTTTAGGACTAACTTGATTAACAAATGGCACAAATAATGGCAAAAACAAGAGGTATGTGTCGGGCATTAGGGAGACTTGTAGACTGAGCGTTTGGTACACGTGCCTCTGGAATGAAGACCAAGCGGGTGAATTCCATAGGCCACTGCATCCGCTAGAACACAACCAGCAGTTAAGGACGTTGCTGAGACGGGTCATGAGGATGTTACTGGTCATGAAGAACATGTTGACCATGAGATTCCAGTGACAGAGGATGCTGGGACCGAGTCAGAATCTTTCCCAGGTGGTTCGGTAGATACTTTCGTGCTGACCGACTACGTTAACCATGTGGCACATAGAGTCTGGACTGGAGAGGTATTGATATTGTTGATGGACATGCAAGTTTACATATATTTGTGAATGTAATGTTTGTGACTGATATAAATTTTTTTCAGGAACGTGCTAAGTTAAAATTTCCCTCTCACGGACGTAAAGTAACCAAGTTTGGAAAGCCAGCACTTGAGATTGAAGGGCTTGTCGTTTGTACTGGGTTAAACCCATTGATCTTATGTTCTGTGGACACTAGAGACAGAGGGTTGCTTTCTGCGTTTGTCGAAAGATGGCACCCCGAGACAAGTAGCATCCATTTGCCCATCAGAGAAGTTAGCATTACTTTGGATGATGTTACGTCCTTGTTGCATTTGCTAATAATGGGAGCGTTCCAGACGTATGATACAGTTGATGTGGGGGAGGCAATTTCCTTGCTAGTTGAGTTGTTGGGTGTGACCTTTGAGGATGTAGAAGCTGAGACCGAACAATGCCACAAGACGTATGTTCGACTGTCGTGGCTCCGTGAATTAGATGCTGCGAAGTGTGAGGCTAGCCAGTGGGTTCTTGCAGCTAGGGCATATTTGCTGCATCTTGTAAGTTATACATTGTTTGCGAACAAGAGTGCCACACACATCAGTGTGGTATTCTTAGACGCATTTTGCTACCTTGACCAATCGGCGGGGTATTGTTGGGGGGTAGTCGCTCTAGTCCACTTGTATGACAATCTGAATTATGCATGTAAGCATCATGGGAAACACCTTGCGGGATGTATTTCTTTGTTACAAGTAATTACATTTTCAAGGCACCTAAGTTATTTATGTTAAGTCAATTTAAGTCAATTATGTTTGCCTGAATACTATCATTGTTGTATTCATTAGTGCTAGATCTATGAACACTTTCCGACCATTGGAAGTGTCATGCAAAATCCCCAGTACGATGAGAGGTTTCCACGTCCATGTCGATGAAAGGCTGCCAAGGCATTACCAATGGCAACTTATCGTCGACATTTAGATAGGATGACACTGGACGATGTTTGCTGGACATCGTACGTGGATCATCGTGCACATAGGGAGTTTGAGATGATTTCTTTATTTTCAGGGCACCTTAGATGGGGTCCAAACATCGTAAGACATTTACCAAAGCGGGTTATGAGGCAATATGGGTTTGTTCAACAAATCCCATAGTTGCACCACTTTGAGGCTCCCTCCACAGATCAGGTTGATGACCGATGGACCCACTTCTCTGACTACATTGTGGCCACTGGTGACTTGGTTACTTTTCCTAGCCAGTGTGTTTGTGGGTATATGGCTTGGTTCTACCGTATATCTCATCCATTTATGTTACCGCCAGAGGTTGAGGAGCCAAGTCAACATCCTTTGCGAGTGACAACTACATTAGAGGATCCCCCTTCTGTGCACGAGGATGACAGGGCAGAGGATGTGGCTGATCCAGTAGAGGGAGGTGCTGATGTCAGTCCACATGCTGTGGTAAAACTATGGGAAGCATTTTTTTTTAAAGTTATTTAACTTTATTGTCGAACAGTAATTCATTATTAGTTTGTATACTGTGTAATTGTTTCAGGGAATGTGCCAAAGGGTAGGAGATGGGTTGCAACACATGCTAGATATGAGGATGGTGACCCTTGGCACAGATGCGTACTCAACTACACAACACTTGTTAGAATTAGCACGTAGTGTCACTCAACATGGAAATGTGTATGTGCGATCCAACAGGTTGAGGGATACTATTAGGAGACAGCTTATTAGCAGAGACTGAAGACTCCTCATTTTTGACTTTGTTATGAAACACCACAATTATGTTTTCCATTTTAAGTATTTGTATTTAATTATACACATTTATGCCGTTTGGAATTTTGGAGTTATTTAGTTTATGCATATGATATATTTTAACTTTACAAGAAAAATTGTTTGACTTGCATTTTTTGATAAATTTTTAAAAAGCCTTGGCACATAGAGGATTTTCACTCAAAATACCATCTAGATAAGTGCAATTACTATTTAGGTGTTCAATCAAAAAGCATTACATATAAAAAAAAATTCTTAGCCTAAATCGACATATTCATTGAAGTTGTTCATGGATTTAGAATACAGCCTCATTCGATGAATGTAATAAGTCGGCCAATGTTTTGCTTCATTAGAACAATGCATTGATGGGATGGGGCAGTCATCCGACAATTGAACTTGTTTCAATAATTGATTGTTAGCAAAAATTCAATAACGTAAATGGCAAAGATTAAACTTGCTTCAATTAACACTAAATGTTATACCTGGACAAAGTGGTTACAAAAAACATGACCAATACAAATAATGCAATGAATAGATGGATCTTGAGGCGGTTGGTTTGTAAGAGGGAAAAACGTAATACTTTGTTTGAGAAAAAGGGAAACAAGAATGACATTATACCTAGATGCAATCACATAACCCATGTCGTTAATATCCATCCACTTATCCATTGTCACCTAAACAATCGTAGTTTATTAGTGTCTTAACTAGTATTTAAAAAAACACATTCATACCTGCTTCAAATAATTATAAATTTAAGTTATGTTTACCTTTGCTAATCCATCAACAAGAAGGAACTGCTTCAACTGCTCAAACCTATGAAAACCACCAAACAAGGCTATATATTGATCAGACCATTGTGAAAGTTCTTCCAGCAAATGATTGCGGATCAAAGGCCAAGAATCTTCACCATAACCTAGGACTGCAGCAATTGCACGATATCCACAATTACCATAAGCTTTAACATCAGTGATGTTAAGAATGAATTTGTGCATAAAAGGACGAAACTGATCAAGCATAAGAATGTGGTTGTTCTTCTTTGTTTTATCAGATGCGAAAGCAGACATATTTTGTGTTGAGCAACTGTTTTGCACGGAATGTAATTCGTCAACATACTCAAAGTAAGATGGATCCCACTTCGTAGATCTTTCGTGCTTTGTGTATTTATTTTTTGGAGCACCTTTTGTTTTCACCTTTTTAGGGGGGGATGCATGGATGTTTGATCAGGAAATGTAAGTTCTTTAAGCTTAATTAGTCTTCAGGGTCATTTTTCCGCACAGGTCAAGCTTCTCAAAACGATTGGAAATTGCCTCCATCTCATCGGTTATCTGAATTTCCCCGCTCGTGGGTAAACCTTGGTCTGAAAAATGTAATCTTTGCTAAAATATATGAATGCTTGAAAGCGGTATGCTGCCAACAACAACTTTAGCTAGCTCACATGCTCAAGGGAGACCATGGATTGTTCTCATGACATATCCACAACGAGAGGAATTTTTGCCTGCATAATAAACTCGCTCATACTCAGCAGTAATCTGGTTTAACGCATACCTGGACACCATGCTGATAAGTCTCTTGTACAATGTTACTTTAAATATATGTCCGATCACATAGGTGCTTCTTTCCAATGATGTCTTTATTTCAGTATGTTGCAAGGTCATCATGTTGTTCATGGCATCCCAAACATTACATAAATCTCCAACGCTATTCTGTAGAAGCCTTTTTAAAGTCCAATGAGCAAACTCAACCCTGCATTTAATAACAACATGTAAATACTTTAAAAACCAAAAATGTTGTTAAACATTTGACAATGTCACAAACTTTAAAGCTTTTGATACTTGTTAGTTGTAGTGTTGTCAAAATGCATCACTTTATTTGTCCATGCGGTTACAAATTTTTCCTTATAAGGATCCAACCATGTTTCTTTAACATAATCAACAAACGTAGGTCATGGTGAACAAGCAGTTTCAAACTTCTTCAGACAATCATGGTAAGACTTCTTAGTAGGACAATCAACAACACTTCCCCATGCTTCCATGACATAGTCCCATGTGTTCTTCTACCGAATATAAGTTTGACATTTTTCCTTTACATTCTTGTCAATGTGAAACCGACATAATAAATTGGTTGACATTGGAAAAACAATTTTAACAGCACTCATCAATGTTGAATCTCTATCAGTAACAATGACGTCCGGAAAAAATTCACTTTTAAGGAGAATCTGTCTAAAGCTTTCAAGGACCCACACAACATTGTTTATACGTTCCGCCTCTAAATAGGAAAATGCAATAGAAAATGTCAACCCAATAGGTGTCACACCAACAATGTAAAGTAAAGGAAGTCTGTACCTGTTTGTTTTGCATATACTGTCTATCAAGAAGACCATATAATATCCATTGCTCAATTTCACTGCATCTGGATGTGTCCAAAATAAGTCACGTACCACATTTTCTTCTTTTAGTCTATGCCAATGAATATACATGTCACGTTCAAGAAGTTTCATTAACTGTTGCATTTCAGTGTTATTACCTCTGATATGCGTCTGATATGCATATCTTGTATTGTATACTTGCTTCAAAGTTGTATAACTATTGGCATTGTGCTCCTTCAAAGTTAAAAGAATATTCTTTGGTTTCACCATCGACCTCGTCATATCAGCAACAATGATCTTCTCCTCCTCAGTTAGTCGACCGACATATGCGTGTCCACATAATGACTTAGCCAAAGTATGATTATGAGTGTCACATATTACCTTAAGTATCCAACCTTCACCTCCCGGGCCGGGTTTGGCTCTCAGCTTAAACGGATAATCATATTTTCTACTGCTAGTCGTTGTAGGTACCAAACCTTTTTTGAATGATCTATACTTTCCACTCCTTTGACAACCAATTAAAACATATGATGTTGATCCTAGTTTTCCATTTGCCATGCCACTCCTCATTATGATAGCTACAAAACCATTATCATATGCAACACTACAAGCCCATTTCAATACGTCCTCACGGGAAAGGAACACCTACAAAAATGGATAATTCATCTTTAACTATGATGCGTATAGTTTAATTTATTCATCTTTAACAACTTTAACTAAATGCTAAATCAAACAAATACCTCAGACAATCAACTGAGCAATTAACATTTTCAAACGCATCAGCTTCTTCTTCAATGTCTTCATCCATATTAATTTCTTCAAACATAATATTGTCATATATCCACTCGTCGTTATCCATCTTAACAAATCAAAATAACATTTATTCATTGACAAAACATACGCATAATAATATTAAACAACATTAAACTCATAATATAATACCAATTATATTTATTTTTTTGCCAACATCTATATTACAAAGTCATACAAAATACAATAAAAATTTACATTACATAATAAAAAAAATTACAAATCAAATATTCAAAATTAAAAAATATCATAAACAAAACACTTAAAAGAAATCTTAACAACCTAATTAACTAATTTACCCAATTTACCTATAATAATAAATCCACAACAAATACAACATGTATCCAATTTATCCAACTTCTTTTTTTTATTAACTATAAACAACTAAAATATTTTTCTAATTATTTTTAATAATATTTAAAACTATTTATGTGTCATACGGATTAAGTGATCTGTATGGTTCATACGGATTACTTAATCCGTACTCCCTATTAAATGAAAATTTAACTTACGAATTGTGTAATCTGTATCATCGATATGGATTACACAATCCGTATGTAACAAAATTGAAAACGACTTACCTCCACTACCAGCGCATCTCCGACGATTGCCAACGACAATGAACGCCGCTACCACCACCCACAACTACCTCCTCCGACACCAAAACCTCCAATGCACAACAAATCGCACCAACAAATCGCACATCCAACACACACGCACAACCAACTAAAAAATGAGTTACGTACAAACCAACACAATGCTTGAGGGCAATTTTGCCATTTTAAAAAATCTATATGGTGTATAAGAACTTGATATAGTGTATTTAGCACATGCTCGTTGCAAAAGGAAACTTTCAAGATTGCAACTAGACCTTATCAGCGGTTGGATTCAGGCCTAAAATGTCTAATCTAGCTCAAACCAACAACGACATTTTATGGTTCATTTCCAATAGATTTTTTTAGGGGTTTGCTTTCTACACTATACATGTTTCTAATACACTATATGTGAACAGTGAGCGGACGAAAATAACTAAAAAAACATACTTACAAAATCCGTAATCTTTAAACCGCAAAGGATATTTTCCTCCACACACTGTTCACATATAATATATTAGAAATATGTATAGTGTAGAAAGCATGGGCCTAGATTTTAGTAGGAAAAGTTCTTTTGGTTTTGGCAGTTGCTATGTCTACTCCCTTTTTAATTTGTTTTTAAAAAATCTTATTTCAAAAAATACACTCCCCTATTAATACATCATATTTTTAAATCTATTGGGTATTGGATTTTGGAGTTGAACCCATGAACCCAATCTATCAATATAACATATTTTTAATTTTTGGATATCGGTTGACCTAACTCAATTCAATCGATGGAGTTGGTTGATTTAGATTGCATAGAAAAATTATACAAATCTAAATCCAACATAGTTCAAACTATTTGGATCGGGTCAACATTCCTAGCCATGTCAACATCAATAACATGCGTTCAATTCAATTTACTGTAGCAAAACAATAATTTATTTTTGACAATTGTACGAGAATTTATTTTTTATTATTTTTTAAAAAATATTCTTCCCTGAATAGTCTCTCTCAAATATGCACAAATGGTAAATACTCATTTTTCACTTTATATACTACATGATATAGTTTTGGAGAATTCAATTAATTTTTTCTAAACAATTATATGATATGAGTTGACAGTACATATAGTTAGGTGTAGTGTACAAGCATATTACACGAGTAAGCCAAACCCTAGTCTTCAAATGGCAAATAATTGGATGATGACGTCCTGTTTCACGTTGAAAAAATAACTGTCAAGCACTCGCGCGCGCGCATTGTAACCACCATCATTTCCCTAACTACCATTCCCGCGAACAAGAGAAAAGACTCGTAGTTGACTAGTTGTTGAATTCAATATCACGTTTCGCTTCACTTAACTGACATATGAACCTTCTTCTTTAATTCTTTATTCACTCCCCACACACACACACACTTGTTTCTCTCTCTTCAATGGCCGAGCCCCACTCCACCGCCGCGATTCTTCCTCCGTCCACCACGCCGTTTGAGGAAACTCCGTCCGGGAGCTCTCAGACGCTGGTCCGTTCCGTAAGAGGCGGCTGGAGTTTCGTCGATGGCTCTGCCGCCATTTTTAGGGACAATACCTGGTCCTGCTTCGTCGTCCTCTTCAGCTTGTGGTTCTTCGGTAAGGGACAACCTTCAACTTCAATCTTTAGTTATTAATTATAGAATTTGAATCATTAGACACTGAATTGCGCTTGATTTACTGTATTACACTTTCAAGAACCAAATTATAGATTGAAAATCGTGCTCTAAGAAGTGTAGCATAAACAAGGAAATACAAGTAGAAAAGAATTATTCAAAATCGTTACTAACAGTAACACTCTGTTATCATTAACGTGATTTTTAAGCATTCACGGTGTAATTTTAATTTTTTATTAATTAAAATATGAATTTTTTTAAGTGTTCTTTTTAATGGTATTTTCTAATTAAAATTGGAATTTTACTTGGACAAGGTATGCTGATTTTTAGTTTAAATTAAGATAAAACTCTAATTATAATTAGACAAATAATACTAAAATATACAATAAATTATATTTAAGTTTTTTCTTTCGTTTTTTTAATTTGCTAATAATAAGACCTTATTTTTAAATTGAGTAATAATATTTTTTTCTCTATTTTTCTCTTTTCTCTTTTATTCTTTTTTATATTTTCATCACTTATCACATTTGTAAAAATAATTTTGTGGGATCCTTACAATATATAAAAATAATATTTTTATCTATGTAATTTAATTTATGCATTTTTTATAGTAAATCATGTTTTTTTTCATAGTACCCCTTGAGCTGAAATTTTGACTCTGTCACTACTTGAAACTACTGCCGCATGTTGGGGAGACCGTTGTATGAAGGTGTATAATTTTTCATTTTGTTTTATTGGAATTATGATTTCTGAAATTCACATTACAATCTAATCTACAGTGTCGTTGACTATGATACTGGGGATTTATGGGTCCATGACCATCGTGCTGGGTCCAAAATCTTCAATTGTTTTCCAACCTAGTCCCGTGTTCGTACAATCTGTGAAGGTCAGTTAGTAATCATTGCTATTTTACTTATCTGTGTTTGGATTTGTAGTTGGTAAGTGTCTTTTGTAAAATGGATTTTTTTGGATTAGGTAGAAAACTTAAAGGAAAACCCTGGCCCAGGACCCATTCTTTATGGGACATATCGGTATCCCCCACTTGATGTTGTTACCACTTGGGGAGTAAGTATTAATGTGTCTCTTCCCTCTGGCTCATATAAGGCAAGTATATATGTGTTTTTCTCCTCTCTTTTTTTGAGTTTTAAGTTAAGAGAAATGCTGGTAATACACTTTTAAATTCAGATATTTCAAAAGAAACTGATACTACTCTTTTGTTATGTCTTCCACAGGAATGGAAATATTATCTGAATAGTGGGTCTTCAATAAATATTTCGTATCACGTGAGCTCTAAGAGCTCTTCCGTTTTCCTTATAATTTCCGAAGGTATGAGATTTCAGTGGTTTCTCCTCTCATATTTTGTGAATTTAAGTTAGATATATAGTATGAAAATAACCATTATTATCTAGTAATTTAACCTAGTAGGAAAAAAGTAAAAATAAGAAACTCCTTTATTTTCGCCATCTAATTTCGACAAGTGTGATGCACTAAAATTTATTTTGGCTCTTTTTTCTTAATAGTATTTATTAAGTTTCTTTTTGGCGGTAATTTATGCTTTTATAAGAAGTAGACACAACTTGCACATGACCTGCCACAGCTCTTAACATCCCTGGTTATAGTTATCATGAAACTTAAGCATATACATTATTATTGAGTGAACATGTTATTCTGATGGCCTTACTTTCAGGGGACGTGAGCCTCACACGGTGGCTGGAGGACCCAACAGAACCTAATACAACTCTGTCATGGAATGTGATCCATGGTAAGACACACAAAAAACAATATCTGTATTTATGTCAATCCTATACTAATGTTGCTTTCTTTCTTTATAGGAACTGGTATGATTACACAGGACATATTCTTGTCGTCGAGCTATTATGTTGCATTGGGTAATTTGGATGAGAATGTGGAGGTATTTCTGTAATCCTAATTATGATTTCAATGGGCTTAAATGTTATTAAGCATTGTAGTTATTTATTAACTAATCAACTTCTGTTACTTTCCTTGGTTTCTTCTTGTTGAGTAGGTGGCATTAAACCTCAGTGTAAGGGCCTCCTTGCATAATACAACGAATGCTTTCTATAAATGTGATCTTGCCAATGGTCCATGCAGTTTGAATCTTTTCTTTTCTGATGGAAGCGCAGCTGTCTTAGTTACTCCTGGTCCACAACAGGCAAGATTATTATCATGTACTTGCTTCAAAGAAATGGTCATCCTTACATAATAAAAATCATAAATGGGATATAAAATTATTAATGCTGCAACCTAGCATTGCATTTTGGTTTATAACTGAAGTCGGAAGCTTAAAAATCCTGTGCCTTTTCCCTCTCCCAAGAAAAATCAAATTCCCTATGCCCTTGTGAATGCATTATATTCTCAACTGAGGATATGAATATATTTCAGTCCCTTTGCTTTTATTACTTATTTATGCAACTTTTCTTTGGTTCAGAATGCATCCAATGAGTGGTATGTCAAACTGTCCTATGGACCAAGATGGGTGACCTATATTTTTGGTATTGGTAAACTCCTTACATAGTCAGCCTTTTACTAACTGTATCAATCTCAAATGACTTTATATTTTACTATGTATGCTACATGTTCCTACAGGTGGGTTGACTTTGCTTGTGTTTGGGGCATTCAACTTCTTGAACAAGCTTCAGTGTGCTCATGAAGATAGAGCAGGAGTTAGATCTGAGGAAACAGCACCTCAGAGAGCCCCTTTGCTTTCTCACAAAGATGATGATCTTTCAAGTCGGGGTTCATCATATGAGTCCTTGTCACAAGATGAGGAGGATCTTGGCTTTCTTCCAGGAGGCCCCATTGATGAGAAGACTTTAGTTGATGGTGAAACCAGTAATAACACACGGCATCTTTGTGCTATTTGCTTTGATGCTCCAAGGGACTGCTTCTTCCTTCCATGTGGACACTGTGTGTCTTGTTTTGCTTGTGGAAATAGGTAATTCATTGTTATAACAATTAACAACTAACACTGCTAAATTCCTAGAGCAATTTTGTTTACAAATAGCTTTAATAATATACATCTTGGGCGTGAGAGGTGAGTTGGGGACTTTAGTTATTTACCCCCAATTTTTCTTAATTCACAACTATAAAACAAGTAGCACACATGTCCAAGAATTCCCATTTCAGAGGAAAGATTGAACAAGTATAATTTCTTAAGACTTTGGTTTCCATTTATTTGAGATTATTTTAGACTTGCAAAATTAAAAAAACGTGCTGTTTCACTTTGCAAGTCTGTGTATCAACAATCTTTATTCTACAGATGACATCTTCAGTGGCATGCATCTCAATGCATTAGCTAATGCTTATTCTTGTGTGGTGATGATGTATGTTCAACCTCATCTATGCAGGATAGCCGAGGAAGCTGGTACTTGCCCAATTTGTCGTAGGAAAATGAAGAAGGTTAGGAAGATTTTCACTGTTTGATCAGTGCACTTCCTAGTGTAGAGATTAAATGAATAGTCACCAGAATCATAGATTACATTTTATGTACTCAACTATACATTATTTTCTCGCCAATCATTAACAATGATCAAGCAAATAGTGTCTGCTGGTGAGGGTCGTATTGGCAATTGCAGCCTTGCCTAGTGTAATAGTGATTAGATGAATAGCCACCAGAATCATATAGATCACTTTTTATGTATTCAACTACACATTCTTTTCTTGCCAATCAACAACAATAATCAAGCTAATGGTGCATGCTGGTGAGGGTCGTATTCACCATTGCAGCAAAACCTGAGTCTAGGTGTGTTTGCTTCAAAGGAAGGAAGAAGAGGGGAGGGAGTGATATCATTGGTTGGTTTGGTTCAAGAAAACAAGGAGAGAGAAAGAAAATATGGGTAATATATTGTTATATTCTTGTAAAATAGTAATGGGGGAGATAAAAATAGATTTTGTACGGTCTAAAATTGTAAAATTGTAAAGTGTAATGGTTATGCACTAATAATATAAATTAGTTTTACATTGTAATGCTTACAAACATTCTCTTCAATCTAAAACAAATTTCGGGAGCTGTAAACTTAGATGGCTAAGGTAAATCAATAAAATTTGTTGCTTTTATAACTATGGTACATTTTAACTATTTTTTATCATAAAAGAAAATTAATTTTCTGAATAAAAGAATTACAAACTTATTAAGCAAATATATAATATAAGATTATATTTTTAGTCTTTATATATAAGATAATGTTCATTTTTAGTTCTTAAAAAAATAAATCGTCTCATTTTAATTTTTCATTTATGAAAATGTATCAAATGTAATCTTCATTCTTTATAAAGAAATTGTATCTTTTTTTTATCTTTCATTTATGGAAACCAAAATTATATATGAAATATTTTGTTAAAGAATAAATTACACTTGCACCTTATTTATTTTATGCTAATTGTGTTTGATATTCCTTTATTATTTGGCATTCCTTTTATTCCCTTGTTGTAAGGCCATTAAGTCGTACACTTAACTAAGAGGTGTCATATGCAATTTATAATACCCTAGAGGATATTATATTTTTTCTTCTTATATTACTAAATTATGAAAACTTAACATATGACAAAATCAGAATTAACTATGTGAAAACTAAAATCTAAAGATACATAACTTGAATAAAACTTATACAAAGCTACTGACACTTAGGTGTCTTACAAAACATAAACAAGGTACATGAAACATAAACTATATAGCTCTCATATATTGGGAGGTACAAACTACAAAAGCCTTTTTTCTTGCAAGCAACTTTATGCTTCATACTTCCCCCATGAGCACCTTTATTCTAGAGATTCTCTTCTTAACTTTCATGATTTCTATTTTCTTTTTGCGATACTCGTACTCACAACTTATCCCATCACATCAACATTGTTGACTCATTGAATCATACCTTAAGCTTTACTTATGCACTTAGAATTGACCTCTTATGCCAAATCTAATACCATTAGTGCACTAAGGTATAACGACCCACCACGTCGCTACTGTATTACTAACTCTAAACCATGACATAAATTCATTATTTGAAGAAAGGAACACCCCTTACGTTACTTGTGAAAACGGTGATGAATTTTTCGTGAGCATATAAAGACCATCCTCATAAAAAAAAAAAGCACATAAGTAGAGTACGCATGAGACGTCTCAAATTATATATACTCATATACAAGGCATAGATTAATTACAAGTACAAAAGATTGTCTCAAAATATAAATCAAGCGTTTTACAAATGGAAGGGAAATAAAAGTCAAGGGTGTAATTAGCAAGATAAGAAGTGCATCCCTTAAAAACAAGGGGTGCATCTAGCAAAATGCAACTCCTGTCCGAGATCATATTCATTGTCATCCTGGCAAAACACGGCGGCTCCAAACATTCTCGGTCCTCTCCCAAAAGCACCTACTGCTGCCCACACTACTACAAATATAGGCTTCTACGACGGCCAATTAAAGACG